>JAGXCT010037099.1:0-117183 GCA_022495035.1 Philopotamus ludificatus | reverse complement strand
AATCCAATATCAACATTTAGCACAGATGTTAAAGCTATTAATTGACAAAATAAAAAACAGTCTATGTAAAAATACGTCTATGACTCAATTTTATAGATTCGGAGATGAGAATACTTATTTATAATTACAAGAATTTAAGGATTTGTGTACGTTTAAGCTCGAAGATGATATCAATCGAAGACAAAAGCATATTCTGCTGACGTAGAGATGTGCATATATCAAAAAAGCTTTAGAATCTGTAAATTTGGGTGGTTATACTCACTCTATATTCTGATTAAAAGATTCGAAGTTTTGATACATTGACATCTTGAGATGTAAAATTCCGGATTTTAAAAGTATATATCAAAGGATACTCTACCTTATTCTGAAATCTGGAATGAAAACATGCAATTTCAGTAAAGTTCAGACGTCATTTTAACGAAAAATAATTGTTTTGCACGTTTTTTTCACTATAACTTAGTATTTTAATTAGAAATATCAGCAAATTATAGAATATTCTTATTGTTTTTAATCTATTGATCTCAATAGATGGAATAAAATATTTTCCCGATTTATGTAATGTCTTTAAAATGTTATGTTATTTATTTCGTATGGTCATCTTTTATTTATCACATCGTTCGTATCGATATTTGACTGATTATTTGGATGCGTCGTCGAGTAAATGTATGGCATATAAAAAGATTTAAATTAGTCTACCATGTTGTGACCACCACTGTGGTCCAACGTGTTAGGGTTGTTGTCCCATTGTCCTTACGTCTGTCCGTTTGTGTCTTGACTCTTGTTACCGCTTGTCGGCATTTTGATTTATTGTCAATCGCGAGGCCCAACAATCGAAAACATTCTGTGAGAAAAGTCTCTCCGTTCGACGTGTCTGATTGAAGGGGTTAAAAATAAATAAATAAGCGCACTCAAATAATATTTAATATATATATTGTAGAAACACGCTGTAGTGTATTATGATAAGTTGTTAAGGCCGTGTCACGGATTTGACATGTGTGTGGATCAAGGAATGACATTCCGAGTGCTCGACTCTCGAGTGGTTTTCGGTCCATTATGGTGCCTCATTACAATGACAATGGACTATTTCTAAATTGTACTAACTACCGCGGATAAAATATCTTACATAAATTAATTTCGGCTTTTTTTCGTATTGTGCGATCGCAGATAGCCATGGAAATTTGTGTGCCCTTTTCGTCACATTTCAAAGATCTGCCGTTACGGCGCTATCTGATGACTCCTGTGGATTCCTAGCGCTCATAAATTTTCACAGTTATAATTTTAATGACGCTGGCGATTTCCGCGGCATTTTCTCGTGAAAATATTTTGGGTACTCGGTTCGCTATAAATTAAATGGACACTTATGTGGCCGCTTTATCAACGCCGCGTGCTACGATTGGCCGCAAGAAAAAACTGAGGACAAAAAAGAGGACTGAATTGAAAATCTCGCCAGTCTCGCACATAAATAATGTATTGGATTCGGGACACTAAATAACACGGGCCGTAGGAATCGTTTCGAAAAAAGGGACCCACAAGGACAAAAAGCCAACTCTTTATGTCGCTCGGCTTGTAAATCTACGTCTCTCGGGTGGCTACTGAATAATGCTGAAGTGTGTAAACATGGATGGCACTAAATTGCAATATAATTTAATTAAACAGAATAAATTTATAATCACTGATCAGCTCGATAACACTATATATTGCATATAACAATCCATTATTATTTTATTTTAATATGAAAATTTATATTGTAGAAGATATGATCGAGTAATAAATATTTTAATGATACTATTTTCATTATATATATATTGATTAAAAATTTTTGGTGACACTGTCTAGGTCAATACGCGGTTAAATAAATTCCGAGTGTTTTACATAATGTGGGTCCATGTTCACAATAGGGATGGTGTTACGAAATAAATAAATAAATAATCGTCGATACCTCTTTTTTATTATTTAACGGCGTCCGATACATTCTGAGGTATCGCTTAGTACTTAGCGATAATGATTATCGTATCACGCCGTAAAATATATCTCAATCAGTGTCCGATTATATCGATCGTATATTTTACATAAACGATTATATCGAAAATGTGTACATAGAATTTTATCGTGTAAAAGGCGACTGAGCCAAGGTTGAACAATTTTTAAATTGTCGGTTAGCCGAGTGTGTTAATTGATTATTGAATATATTAAAAAAATATATATTTGAGTTTTTCAGTGTTGTAATAATAACCGACATCGGTGGTCCCGATATCGGCGGAGCAGGTTCCAGCGCCGACACGGCCAATCCGTCCAGTTTGCTTTGTCCACAGACCACCGGTTAATGCGGAGGATTCCCAAAACATGTACGATTTTTTTTTAAAAATCCTTCAAAACAATCAAACGTTCATTAGTGTGATCGATATTTTTAATATTTATTATTGGATCGTCGCAAAAATGGCAATTTTCCCGCATTGATTTGTGATTTTTGCGGTTTTTTGAGAAACGCTGGATTCTTTGAATTTATCGTCGGATGGAAACAATGCTGCTTTGTCCGATAACCGTGTATTTATAAGACACTTTGCATTTGGTAGCAACTTAGTGGGATAATCAATGTCATGGGCAAAACGTACACACGTCGACGTATTATACAGTCGCAATTTTCTCATTATTTCTACGTTCGAAGTCCGTAGGATTGTTTGGTTTGTCAGCGTTTTTCATTCGGACAGTAGCGTCCACAGTTTTCCAGAAAATAGTACGATTTATTTCCATAAATTATGCTGTTGATGATTGTAATATTTTATTACTATTTTTTTCCAAAATATTTGATTATTCGAGTATACCCCATTCTCTTTAGATCGGTAGATGAGATAAAAATGCTGCTTTCATAGAAAAAATACTGTTGACATACAAAAAACTATTTAAAATAAATTGGTAATTTGAAAAAGAATATTGAAAAAGCATACATTTAAATGGTTTTCGATGCAATTTATTAAATAAAATATCTATATAGTTTTGATGTTGGACAATAAACGCACCCTCTTACTAAGGACTATTAAAAAACTATTTTCATCCCTATATCGTAGATAAAACCGTTTTGTTAAATTATTTTGATAAAATCAATGAATAAAAGTAATTAGATTCAGTTGTTAAACTTGTTTAGAATTTATAAGTAAAGGGATATCGTAAAAATAAGTTTGATCTAGGAAAAAATAATAGTTCTTATGCTATAGTCACCCCGGGGTGACAATTGTTAATTCACGACAGACACGTGCTGTATAAGTTTTTTAATGATTTTTTTTCTAAAAAAAATCTAAATTGTATATCAAATCCTAATATTCACGATCAAATTGGTTTAACCCATATTTTCCTGATAATTATTTAAATTAAACATGGATTTTTTATTTTTATCTACATTCATATTGGTGTTTTTAGAGTTTTAAAAAATTGTTCAGAATTCAAACCCTGGGCATATAATGGGGTAAAAGTTTATTTTAATACACTTTAATTAACTAATATGACGAATCTCCAAAAATAATAATTAATATAATCACTATATAAAATTGACTAATCTTACATGTCAAATGGCATTTCTTGTTGAATGTAATTTAGGTTTTTAAAAAACCACTACTCACTCCCAAAATATCAAACTTGAAAAATTACTGCACCAGATGCACCTCACACTTGTCAGCTATCGACTGATATAATCTTAATTTATATTCCTCGATGGATATTAGAGTGGTAATACAAAAACTAAATGTTCCAATATAGGAACACCGCTCAAAATGGGCCAAACACAAATTTAACAGCACAACCTGGGACCTTTTGTATAATTTTTTTTTATATAAAACTAATAATAATAAATACAACTTATTTATTAAATAATATATAAAGAAAACAATTTATTGAAGCAAACCGCAGAATTTGCTCAAAACATTTTGTGATCCCTTGTTTGCGGTCAATCTTGCGGTCTACCACAGTTTCATAAAGATTATACGGCTGAATGAATTTAAAATTATTTTCAATGCATATGTATATATTAATATATCGAGAACGTTCCATGCACACTTTTTGCATTGGAGGGCGTGGCCGATTCTCCGTACGAATCCGGATATTGATTTTGATACATTGGCGATTGACATTTTTGCGTCTGCGTCCCATTTACCGACAACATATTTGCGTAGTACGGTTACTGTCACACCAAATTGTTGCGACCCATTAACGAGAATATCGTGTGACATTATAATTTGATTTATCGACCGGTAAACGCGATCGGATACATGTTATTTTGTGAACGGTCCTGAGATACAAACTCAAAACAAAAAAACAACGACCGAGAGGAAAACGAGACAACCGAGATCTAGTGCGCGTGCTCTGAGAACTAGTCTGGTCGTATGGGCCTGATTTATAGGCCGTTTTTGTTTTGGTCTCGTTTGTAATATTCGATGTCAATAGCGCGTCGGTGAAAGGGCCACGTGATAAGGGACGAGCTCTTTCGCAACCGCGGCGATCGGGGCGTGGTCCCATTATTTTAATTCAAGTCGAGCTCGGCTCGACGGACGAATTAAATTAAAACTATCATTATGTCATGCATGCTCGTGAAATAATCCAATTTAACATATTATATACATCGCCGACAATTATGATATCGTATTATTTTTCATCTGAAGAAATCGCCTCGACAAAAAAATATCGCATAGATCGATCAGTGTTAATACGGCTTGACACGCATTTAAATGACATTACCTATTGATAATTCCGTCTAATTTATATACAGAGTGATTATTTTAATATAATAATTCTGGGCATATACACGCACATACGCGTTATTATCAAGTCACCTAATAATTAATGTCAGCTATCGTAATTCATTACGCATGAAAGGTGTAATTAGCGACAAGTATGCTAATTTATTTAGCAGTGATATATTTAATTGAATAGAACGCTATCGCAAATTATTTAAATATAAAAAATATATTTTTTAAATCGTATATACGACCAAATGAGTAGGCGCTAAAATGTTTGGCACACCTGGAATATTTAGAGACATGCGCAATTATCGTACAAAACCTATTTTCTAATTTTATAAATAATTAATAAAAAGCTATAAATTAACGTAATTATATGCATTTAAAATCAAAATTGTCTAATCATTGAAGCCCATTTGCTGCATTTCTGATATTTTTGATTCAATCATGGCATTTTTTGAGACATATAAGACGTTTTTAGACAACAAAACGACTTAAACAATGATAGACAAAAAAAGACAGGGAATTAAGCATGTAATTTTTAAGCTTTGCAACCTAATCGTCCTTGAACAATAGAGCTGATGTTAAAGCTGTCGTCAATCCCGTATTTTCCGCCTAATTTCATGATTTAAATTGTGAATGGATTCTTTGGAATTCATTGTACTTTCGAAATAGAAAATATCTTCATTGTGGTTATCAGGATTATTTATTTTTTTAAAAATATTTTTTACAGCAGCTTCAAGTCGTTCTATCTGACGACTAAAATGATTCGATTTCTTTGAGTATAATAAAATAATAAAATAAAATAAATAATGAAAGATTTGTCAATATCTGACTTTTGGAAAAAAAGATTATTTTAAGAATAAAAATAGTTATTCATTATATGCTTCATAATTTCGTCAATATTTTGAATTTTTATCCAATCAATATGACGCGTAAATGACAAGCGTACGCGGTCGTGTCTCGCCGCACCGTTTAACTCGCACTCGGCACATCCTACCGGATACAAGCGAGAAAATACATTGCGCCCGCGAAAACACAGGAGCGAATATTATTGTAAGTTATTCGAGAAAAATCAAAATTTTGGGGTCCGAAATATACCCCATCGGCACGGCTAGGTTAATGGCCTAGTATTATTTTTTTTTCAGTATGTTTGCCTATCAGTGCAAATATAAATAACATCTAATTTGTATCTTTCAGGTTTTTCAAAATTTTTATTGATGCTCTGTTTTGATCAAATATTCATCTTTCATATTGTGCCAATCTTATTTCATTGGATATTAACGCATTTTGTTCCACGAAGCAGTCGCATGAGGTCTAAACTATATTTTTATTCAGGAAATGTGAATATTTTGACAGATAATATGTAAAAATTATGTTTTACATTTTGATAATTTTTTTTTTGATTAAAAACATAATCAATTGGTACATTGTTAGTTCGCAATAAGATCTCTTATCAATAACATGCCAAAAACATAAATAAATTAATTAGTCACCGTACGATTTTTTTGGAATAAATTTCAATAATCACCCATTTATTTATGGGTTTTACGACCCCGGCCATGATTTGTCACTTCGCACAACTACCGTTTTCCCGTTCGAACATAATTCGTCTATCATTGTCGCATTATATTATAAATCCACCGATTAATCATGTTGTATAAGTGTATAAATCCATACTTATAGGCGTATAGATACGAGATGGATGTTTAAATAAAAAATAAAAATATAAAAAAAAACGAAAATCACGTACCGGCCGATAACCGGTTGCCGTGTACAATAAAAATCTCAGGAAGGCTCTGCTCGATATGAATAAACCGGAGACTGTCACGCTCCAACATATTGTAAATGCTCTATTAAAACCTACTATAATAAAATTATATATGACAAGAATGTCGACTTTTTTTGTTGTTGTTGATCCGAACCGATTTTAATGTGTGAATTCGGCAGTTATCCGACTGTTTGATTCGGTCGTATATATTTTTTTTATTGCTAATAAAAATATACGCGGTGTGATTCAATACGAATCCATGCACATTATGCAAGCGTTCATAATTAGCTAAATTAATTTGGTTACAGCATGTCCAAGCGCAATTAGCATTTCTCAGTATTAGGCTTGTTAATCATTACATTGCTCTCGCGCTTAATTAAAAATATTCCAAGAAAATTCATCAACAATTTCCGTTGAGATGTATACATTTTTTTTCATGAAATTCAGAACTTATTCGTCGAATTTCCTATTTAAATATATGCGGAGCGCTCGAATAAATCATTATTTATAAGCTAAGCGTATGCAAACGATAAGTGATTGCTATAGCAAATAGATTATGATAAATGATTGTTTTTTTTTGGTTATTGTTGGTTTAGCATATCTCGATTTTTACCGTTTGACATTAGTAGACTAATGAGAGTTGCAGTAGCTGAAACGAAATGGGTGCCATTATCGAACTTTGCTACTAAATTTAAAAGGCAGTTGTTAAACCAGTTTTCGACAACCCAATTTCAAACGAAAGATTTATACAAACACTTTGGCTTTGTGTTCATAAATTTTATTCAAACACATTGTTACTCACGTATAATATATTATTATTATTTTTTTTATTTTTTTTAAATTAAATAAATTTGATTTAAATTCGAATCGAATATGAATAATCGGCGTTTTCGCGTCATTTTCGAAATTAGCAATGCCAGCATCGAGCTGCGAATCCGATATTTCATCCATCACGATGATAGATGAAAGCAAAATTGACTTTCTATACAATTTTTTTTATTTACATCCGAAAAAATTCTGACAATGAAATATTGTTTCGTATATAAATGGAGTAAATCCAAAGTGTATCATCGAGTTGGCGTATGCAAACAAGTTTTTTCGCCATTTACGTTTCGCTAACTCTTTTCATTACGATGATTTATTATGGAACTCATTCGGGAGCAAGTGACATGTCACATTATTTTATTGCGCCATTTTTTGTTGCATAAATTCGCTTTAAATCCAATCCGATGGCCGAATATATTGAATTAAACAGTGTTTGCACACATATATAAAGGAAAAAAATCACTTATGATGATATTGCGGGTCGAGCAACATCGACATCACCTGCTAGCAGGTGCAATTCATCGCTTTGCTGCATATCTGAATATTCATATGCATTTTTTTAAGTATAATTTTATTAAACATCTATCTTGTGTTTGATATTTTTTAATTTGTTCTTAATGATTAAATTTTTTTTAAGTTTTATTTTTACCATCATTCAAGACGAAACGTCATTTTATAATGATTGTAAAATCGCATTGTGAAAGTCATGCCGGATATTTGTGTCATCCTAAAGAAGATGGATGTACGTATTTTTTTTTATTCTTAATAAGACTTTATTATAATTTGAAGAGTGTAATCGATTATACGCTGGTAACAGGTCACGATTATTATTCCCATCATTAAGACGGATATTTAAAAATCTAAAACAATGCTTTTATATAAAAAAAAACATATAATTTTCGGATAATATATGATATTAACTTTTGCGTTACGGAAAGGTTTAGACTTAATTAAAATCGTCAAACAAAAAAAAATATATTGATCGCTCGATGAAAAAAATGGTTTTCTATTTCAAAGCGACCGCATTTTTTTTATCACCGATGTTTATTTAACAAACTGCGGTATTTAAATAATTTTCGTGGAAAATTTGCATAATTCATAATATACATGGGTTTGGTTAAATACCGCGCGTCGATGTCTATCAATCGATTCGCGGATAAAAATCCGAAAACATATTTATTATAGTGTTGTGTTACATGCAGCACGACTCCCCGTTGCATTGCTTTGACGTCATCGAATTGTCGTAAGCAGGATCGTGGCTCCGTATACCATAATTATTATTGATTGTATTAATAATCACAATAAGGCTCAAGTGGTCGCTGAATCAACCGCGCGCGGATGATTGGTGGACCGATAGCTGGGTCACGTTAATCATCTTGTTTAATCGTGCAGCCAATTACTTGGTACAGCTCTTTTGTTTGTCGGGGGCAGGTAGGTGATGCCGGAGTCATCGACTTTGCCGGTGAAACGGTGAGAAAGGTTGACCATTTGGCGGTGGGGCATCACACGTTTGCGCCATAAATCATTTTTTAAATCTGGTGGGCGGCCCCGGTCGCCGCTACGCGAAAAGGAAGAGCAGCCCCTGGACCAGGATCCGGGGTTACAATTAACATATCTGTGCGACCTGTGCTGTAATTTAAAAAAAAAACATAATACAATCCAGTCGTCATAACATGTGAGCAGAACTTTAACATTATTGGACTTTAAATACCCACTAATTTTATATTTTATATTATTTTATTTAGAAGATGAATGAATGGCACTACTGAAGAATCTGAACCGCCACTCACTCTTATAAAGTTTGATAAGATTCTAAAGATGCAGGGATAGTGAGTATCTCACACTTGCATCACTCCCCTAGCCAGTGCCATAAAGAATAACCAAAATTCGTCAGAAGGTTAATTCATCCGGGTAATAACTTAGCTCAGTCGCGTTTAACTTACATTAACATTATCTGATTGTATGATACCCCTAAGCCATGACACTGATTGTAATAAATTTGGGATCACATGATTATTCATTTATAAAATATTTGGGGGTGCTTCGGAATATTAAAAATTAAAAAAGTATATTTCACTCATATTTTATTTAAAATATAAATAATAAGGTGAGGTAAAAATACTAAATAATATTAATAAAATAAGTGTAGTATGACTGCACCGAGCTGCAGCGTGATACGGCGCTTAGCGGCGAGACACCCCTCCCCCCCGCTCTCAGCTACCGGTCCGCATCCATCTAATACACGACACTGGTAGCGCTGACAAACAGACAGCGCTCTTGCCCTACATCGCGCAGAGTAAAACTGCCCGAGAAGCCACCGATAAGATTAATAAATATAAATTATATTTATATTTTCGTACACATAATCAATAGAAAATTTGTGAAATCTTTGAATTATTGAATTTAAATACAATATATATATAATTAAGAATTAGTTTATAAGAATTTAAAAATTGGTATTTCAATATATATTTAAATTATGTGTATAAAGTACATCATAAAATAATAAATAAATATCATAAAATTTGTAAGTACATGCGAATAAATTAAAATTATAAATATTAATATAGTATTTATTTAGAAACTTAAACTTTTTGCATAGATTTTCTTAACTTATAGCAAAGATTTGTAACATGTAATTTATAATTCCGAGAGTTTAACAAATTATTTATATGTATTTATTGCAAATTCCGATTCAAAATAAGCGATTGAAAAAACAAATCCACCTAAAATCTTGAAATGGGCTATAAAATAGATAAGCTGCTTAAACTTAAATCTATGTACTGTCGAAAGTTAGGATCTGCCTATTTTAAGATTCAAATCCGACACAAATTTCAGTTCTTAAATAACAAAATGCTAGATAAATATAATAAAGAAAAATCTTAAGATGAAAAAGTCGAATTTCTTTAAATTATCTATTTCAATAATTATATTTTGATATAATACTTATTACAAAACAGTTCTTAAAATTACCATTTCTTTATTTTTATGTGGATTATTACACATTTCGCAGAACGTAAAAAAATGCTTACGTGAAGGATAAATATTAAAATGCATTTTTAATAGAAACTTGATATATTTTAAATTAAATTCATATTAATTTTATACAAAATAAACCATCAGATCAATTTATTTCATTAATAAATTAACTATGAAAAGTATGTTCGACTTTAATCCTTTCAGACCTGATTTTTTTCCAAGAAAAATAATTTGGAGTTATTTCTTCAGGTCAAAATATAATGTGATTTTATGAGAATCATCAAAATCAATTGATTTTTTTTATAAATAACAACGAAAATAAGAATTTACGTATCAAAGTCAGCGTTCTTGAATCGCGACATCGTTGAGAAATTGCCACATAACTTAATCCTCGCCCTCTACATGGCTACACTGATAGTATCAACTGAATAAATAAGGTGTACACTATGACGTACAAAAAATCCCGATGGTAATAACACGTAAAAATATTTAAATTGATATACATTCGAATCGATTGTTGTTACGTGTCGATATCGGACGTGGCGGCGATGGCAGCTGGGCACAATCATGGTTTCGAAGATTCTATGGAGTTATAAGGAGTGAGGCCGCTATCCAGACCAATTCATTGACGTGTGTGCTTATCAGTCTGTAAATTAAATACGAATTGGATCGTCTGATTATTATTGTTACAATCCGCGCGTTGACAGCTCGGCTCTCGGGCTCATGGCTGGCGACCTGGCCCGTATTCGAAGAGCCTAGATAACTTGGAGGACGACTGTCGCAGTCCTGGCATCAGGATCAGGGCGAAGACTCGCCTTATGGTTAGAAGGCCACTATAATTAATAAATAAAAAAATAATACGGTTATGTAGGGTTTAAGATGGTTTTTTTTTATAAATTTTATTTGCACCATCTGAAACGCATTTATTGCGCATTGATAAATAACGCTCGTTTTCGCAACAACTTGCGCTTGCAATGAAAAGCGCATATTTTCCCATGGGGTACGCGTGTTTTGACACTCGGCGGCATTGCGCCTGCGCGGACAATGCGGTCCGGACAGCGCATCGGACAGACAGACAATGTGTGCATTATAAAACATATTCGCGGTGGGACCCATGTGGCGGCCTTTCCTTCTCCAAACACCTGCTTTCATACTGAATTTACAACTTCCGTACGCCTTACCGCCGTACGTGTATTTATATCACATGCTAATACGGCCGATAAATACGTATCCAGCCTGCACGTGATATAACGTGATAACCGACATTTCGACGGGTCGTTTATGGCGAAAAACACGCTTTTTAACGTGTACACGTCTAAGACCGTGTTCGGGAGAGAGTGTTATGTTCCAACGATCGGGAATTTTCGTGATTTCTTTTCGCTCTGATAATTCGAAACTGGGTTTTTTACGTCCATTCGTATCCACGGCGTTTAGGATAGATAATATGTCGAGAGGGTTATAAAATGGAAATTGTATAAGCAGGTGTGACTTAATGAGCGCGGTCGAAAAAAGCTCCTAAAATCACTACTAAATTAAAATAATATTAACGAACATTCGAGCGCAGTAAAAGCACAGGTGTTTTTTTTCGTACTATTTATGAAACGCTGGTCGATTTTAATTATTTATCGACTTATTATATAACAAGTGCATGGCCTATATATTTTGACTGTAATGGCAGCGAGCGAAATTTTTCGTATTGTCACTTCGAATATGCACTTTTCGGTCGGGACTTCAATCATTATTAATTGCTATCGAAAGGTTGTAGGATGCCGGTCGAGTAGCCGAGTACCCGGATAGTTGCGTGTGTGTGCGTGTGCGCACCTTGTTCCGCGGTAACAGGTTTATTTCTGCCGTGGACCGCCGGTCAATACCGGCGACTCGCCGGTACCCCGGTACACATGTCTAAGTACCGGCATGACATAATAATTTAATTATTGGCCAATTTGTGAAAAGTGCAGATTTATCGGCGAATAAAATCGAAGAAAACGCGAAAATTGTACGGCGGTTATTTATTGTACGTGTTTATGACGGCGGTAATTATCGCCGTGATTGTTTAATTAACAACGAATTTGCTGTACTGTTTTGAAAGAAGATGGCATGGTTCTTATTAACTGTTGAATTTATGATATAATTTTGAATTATTCATTTAATTATATACACAGAGATGATTTAAAATTCATCAAAATAAACACAAGTAAGCATTCTTATTATTGTTCAGTACATTTGAAATAACGTGGTACGGAGTTCGTTTATGCGAAAGGAGATAATTTTAAATCGCAATAGTTGATGACCAATGGTTTAAAAAGTAAACTGATTTAAATTCACGAGAGCTTGCAAATTGCAAGGAGCATGGAACAGCATTTTCTCACTTATGATCCTAACCCGAACGAGCTTTAAAATTCTGCTGGATTAAAAAATGTTTAACCAACTTGTGAAACAAAAACACAATGGACAGTAATAACAAATAAAAAGCTTTATTAGTATCGTTAGTATTATTCTATTCTTATTTAAAATATAAATGTATTAATAATTTTACATTTTATATAATTTATTTATTTTTTTCCATAATTTTATATACCACAATGTTTTTTTTAAAAATAACACTGTTTTTAATTTTTTTTTTAATCTTATCACTTATTTTACACGATGTTTGTTGAAACGTATAAAATCTACCTTGTAAAAAAAAATTGATTATATTATTAAACATGCCCTCAAGAACAATAAGAATTATTTGCATTTATGCTTTCATATTATTTATATTTTAAAGCTCGGAATCATTCTTTTATTTTTTTTATATAATATTGATATCAGAGTATTTCGAACGGGTTTTTGTTATTATCCTTCTTACACGATTATATAATTTATTAATTTGTGTAAGACATTCAAAGAATTCTTTAAAAAATTTGAACTATAAATTTTTATCAAAAAATATCAATTACATGAATTCTGACACGTTTTTATATGATTTTTGATACACAACTTTTGGTGAAACCTATTTACATTGTAAAAAAAGAGTTCAGTGCTGAAGTCGAAAATTATCGTGTTCATCAGTCAATGGGTTTTCTTATTTAATGTCAAATTCGCCATCGTTCTGTTTTGATTATACTTATTTTTAACAACGTCTTATTATCAATCGATGCCTAATGTTTGAGATGTCTTTAATTAGATGATACTTTTCTAATCCCAGCTCCACGAATGCTATGAATTCAATCTGGACTTGATGTTCTCTTGTCCACAATCAACTTTTTCTGACTGTTATATTCCTTAACTATAAAATGAGAGCCTGCATAATATATGATACATTAATTTACCAATGTGATTAGTGATTAAATTTGTAAATGCAATTTTTATATATCTAAAATTACATCTCTAACACATCTAAAATCTCGTTATGAAATGAATTTCGATATTAATTGCACGAAAATAATATTAATTTAATCAAAAATATTATACATTCTAAACTGCTAGAATAAGTCGCAAAAAACTATCCTGGGAATGTTAAAAAATTCAACCCACGTTCTAATCTGAGTTGCGAAGTTGAGTACCTAATCTATTATTCATGCAGTTCACAATATATATAGAATATAAAAATGATTTTCCAATTTATTGCAAATTGAGTTATTAAATTGATATGTTCTCAATCTGTGTCAATATCGTCTTCTGTATCTTTGACGATATTTCATGCATTACATAATAACATAGTTGATTGACGAATTGATTCGATTTTCCGTTCAATGAATGAATTTATTGTTAATTTTCTTTTTTACAATATGGGGTCATCAATCCTTATAGTTAAACAAGAGCGTTCTGATAGCTTGTTTTTTATGCAAAATAGTTGCCGATGTGACGAATCTCGAAGGGATCCACCGGGCATTTTATCACCGTTCGCCACTGCAAATTTTAATAAATTATTTGCGATTCGCACCATTAGTCAGGTGACAGCGGGGGAGGGGTCACCCCCGGCTCCCCGGGCTCGACCGGCCGTGTAAATTGATTCGTTATACCGGCTCCGTAATAAGTAACTTAATAAGAAACCAGTGAGCGAACACCGCCGGATGACCCGGTCGCAAAAAAGAGGACCGATCCGCGGATTGATTCGACTGCAACAAGTCGTGTATTAATTGAATACCGAAGCAATATTAATGCGTCCGGGGTAGAGACGCCACCTCCCCGGCTTGACTAATGCTGACTGATTGAAACGATGACGTTTCGTTTATACAGTTGCGTCGCGCTAACGAGCCGCGGCCGATCGTATCGCCGGCTAATCAATTTAACCCTTTGCGGACCGCTGGGGATGGGCAGGCACGCGGAATTGAATGTCTGCTTTTGGCCACAAATTTAGCGCCAATTTTTGCACATTTCTACAAGCATATTTATAATAAATATTAATAAAAAAAATAAAAATCCCCATTTAATTTTAGCAAAAAGCATTTTATAATGCATTCACAGTTCTTGGATATGATTATTGACCCTCTATGGTTTAATTCACACCATGACTTTGCATTTATATGCCTCGAATTTCATTTACACCCCTACATATATTTTTTAAATGCTGGGAACTCTTCTCTTAATGAATGAGAAAACTTTCCTGTAATATATAATCAATTTAGAAAGTCCTGCATTTTTTTATAAAAAAACTGTAAGATTATTATAATAATTTATTGTATTATTATATTATCATGATAAATTGAATAAACATCACAGATTGTACTATATTAACCGATCCGACATGGCTATTTATAATGAAAAATAGACCCCAAGCATTACAAGTCAATATATTAATTAATTCTTCATAAATATTTTGACATTTTTAAAGAAATTGATTATTCTAAGAATAAAAATATCACACGTCGCCGAGTGAGTTCTCGCGGCACGTGCCACTAGTACGTTTCACTCGCACTTAGCACCTCGTACCGAGCGAGAATAATCATCGAGCCCGTGGCTACAAAAGTTTGTAACATGTAGGATTTATATTAAAAGAGTTATTGGAGAAAAATAAAAAACATGGTTGGGTTAATATTTTTCAAAAGATTTTTTTAATTATAAAAAATTATAATTTACTTGATTTGTTATATTAGCAAGAGAATGATTAAGTTAATGGATTTTATTAGGTTTATTAATATTTTGTCCAAGAAATATTTAATAGTATTTGTCCCTATCGGTTTTCGTTTAGTTTCTTCAGCGATTGTGTCATTACCTTCTCAATGTTGACAAAATGTCGTCCTTTCATATATTTTTCCATCTCTTTGAATAGGAATAAGTCATAGAAATGCTAAAGCTTCGGTTATTGTTTTCTGCTATGAAACTTTACATATTTTTCATTTTTTCACAAGTAAAAAATCGCAAAAAACACCATATGTGCATATAATGTAGCTATCAATGTTAAGATACGTCAATAACGAGTCGAACAGCAAAAGGACAACAAAATATGAAAATTTGATTCATATTTTTAAGTTAGAGCAATGATTTTCTTATAAAAATATGTTTCGAAACTACACGTAAATGTTTTTTCTGTTCCTTTCATCTGTATTTACTTGAAGAATATATAAGAATAGTCGATTAAAAATGATAAAACATTAAATTATATTTTGCGTCATATATGCATCCTAAATGCTAATGTCCAAATGCCATAGGTTCCAAAGGTTTTTCTGTACATTAAAAATAATTTCTAGCCTATGCCCTAATGATGAAATTTCAGATAAATATTTTATGATGAAATATTTAAAAATAGTGAGTTTTTTTTGGCATATCGTTAGCCACAATTAAGGCTCATAATTTTTTAATCACATCACCACTTACGCCCGGCACGACTACGTACAGAAATAATACGAATAAGTAATGTGTCCGAGCGACTGCCACAGCGGACTTTGATCGATCGGGCCGCTCTAGGTGTTGGGCCGTAGTAGACCACACTTCCTGTCTCGGCTACGCAGATATACATAAATATTATTATATATATTTTTTTTATTCACCCATTTTCGCACGAACGGCCGACCACATTATTGCAATTCCACGCGGAATGCCGAATACGCGATGCCACCACTGCAGGGCGACCGGTCGATTGATCCGACATTTCGTGACGGCTCTATCTGGCGAGTCTGAATATTTTTGCGATTATTTTCAAATTGCATAATTGTCTCGTTATATTATAATATCTGATCACGTTTATCGCGGTGACAGGCAGCCCAAGGGTCAGTGGCTACGAGATGATGATCAATAATCGATAGAAATTATATTAATAATATGGAAATGCGGCTATCGGCAGGTTTATATTGCGTAATTTGTATTTTCCGCAAGGTTCTAAATATATCATAACACATCTAACCGTATATAATAATACGTATATTTTTTTATTTATAATTATTTCGCATAACAGAGTCATAAATCTTGCTCAAATTAAGGCGTTTAATTAAATAAAACATACATAAATGCATTTTTATGGAATGCAACTCTGAATGAATACGAATCGTACACGGATTTGAAGCGCACGTCTTATTTCATGCAATACAGGATGTTTAATTTAGCTTTTTTTGTTGTATATTTTTACATTTCCCGCTTGATTTATTGGACGGAAGACGCATGCAATTTGGTACAGGTGCGCACAACAATCGGCGTACGAAATATTTTTTTCGCGCTCCCAATCAATTGAAAGGTCAGCAAAGGTCAGCTATATTAATTAAAGTAGGTCGTATGCACGTTGAATATGTTGCTGCAGGCTACGATTATTATCGTACAATAATCAGTTTTACTTGTTCGATCATTTTTACTGAAAAGCGAAACACGTAATGTACATATTAATTTGTGCATGTCGCAAATACGACGCGAATATCTAAAAAAATATACAGTAAAACTCAATTAGTCGAATTATTGTTGTCATAACAAGTATTCAAGGATTTTTTAAGATACATATTTTAGAGCATTATTAAAAAAAAACAGTATTTAGTTCTTTTTATTTTGACTTAAATATGCGTCATTTGTAAAACTATCATTAAAAGCGGATGACGCATTTATGCGTCATTCAATAATCATAATCGGTTAGAAAAGTACGAGGAATTTCTTGCGGCTATTCATTGTATATGTCCTCAATGTTGAAAAAACGTCATTCTTTTGCATATTTTTCATCTTCAGAGTGAATATTGAGGCTGAAATACCCTAATAGTGTTGTTATTGGCAAAAAATCTTTTCTACGCATAGTAAAACACGTGAAACCTTTTCAATTCCCAACAATAAAGTAAGAATCTATAATAGATACAACAGGTCCGTGAATCTTCTTATGCTAATCTTGAGGGACAAGGTCGAACTCAATATAATCTCCCTAATTATTAAATAAATGTTTTTTCTGTCAAAAAGTGATTTTTGGAGTGTGCTTACTTCTTGCAGAAACGTTGAAACTTTTGGAAGAGAATCTAAGATGGAATAAAGATTACCAAGGAATGGGTCAACAATGAAATCATACATTGGGAATAATAGGAGGCTAAAAAGCCAAAATAAAATTTGATCTTTAAAATCTATTTTGACTTTTCATTGAAATTAAACTGAAAGAGCTGAATGGAATTGGGTCATATTCTTCTTTGAAAGAAATTGTTTAAGCAAAATGTATAACTTTAGATTTGACATGCCAAAATTGATAAAAAAAAGTTCATTGTTCCAATATTGGAACATTTTGTTTTCAAATCATAACTCTATTATTCATTGACGAATATAAATTAAGATTGCATCAGTTGATAGCTGACAAATGTGAGGAGCGTCTGGTGCAAAGAAAATATCTCGTTTTGTGTCTTATATATTATTATCTTTAATTGAAATTATTATGAATTTTAAGAAAAAAACTGATTGATAAATAAAATAGGATAGCAAATAAATTTATATAGTTCGTGTTACCCGATCATGATCGTTTTTGACGTTCGATGTGTTAAATTGATTCTGGAACTTTCTCCCGCTACTTTTTTATTCATAATCGTTTTAATAACACTTTGAACTGCGGTGCTTCGATGTTATTCGTTAAAACTCGAGTTGTTCGAGTACTTTTTTTTGGGTTCCCCGAATTCCGAGTCGATTCCACTGTATTCGTGGTTTCGGTATTGATCGATGAGGGCGCATTCCATGTCGGTTCAATCACCGGCCCGTAGATTCAGCCGGCTCCGTGACGTCACGGGGCATTGTAGCGCGCGGGTTACGTCACGTGACCCCGGGGGAGGGATTTCGGGGGAAGGGCGCCGCAGATCGATACCCCACCGGGACACGTAACGTGTACACGACACGAAACGTTAAACGCAGCGGGCATGTCCCGCGGCCCTTATCGCCGAATGCTATCGTCGTGTACGATTCGAAAGCGAATTCGTAAGAACGCCGATAGAGACATTAGCCGGAACGAAATATGGGCGTCGCGACGCCATATCGATTCCGCGCGAATTTATTACGAATGTAATTATCGATCGTTTTCTGGGGGGGGAGGAGGGCTCGAACAGATTGTTGATTGCCTCTGGGACGCGGGATGGTGCGGGGCGCATGCGCTCGCGGGGAGGGGGTGGCGTCCAACATGGCGGCCCCTCCCCCCGCCCGCCGCCCGCCAATCAGGCGGCGCGGCAGGGGTGGGAGAGCGGGAGGAACCGTGTGGAAATGACAGGAAACCGGAAAAACCCTTCTTCGCAACGCTAGAGGGTGTTCCACTCGCGCGCCAGGGGAGGCCAATCCGAATTAAAACATTGCCGGATTTAGATGCTATCGTCTAACTGGGGATAGATGCCGCGATTTATGCGCGGATTAAAAGTAACGTCGCAAAAGAAAATCGATTAAAAAAAAATCCGCAATAACTCTAAATAAAAATTACGTGTATTTTTTTTTAGCGAGACAACTAATTTTATTGTTGCGATCCGTCCATGTTTTATTCTACACTTTAAATTTATTCTCCGGACTCTTTGTCTGTTTTTTGGAACAAAAAAAAAAAGAATAAAAATAAGCGGGTACAAGTCAGAAACAATGCCTTTTTGTTTTTACCGTATATTTTCATACATTTTACGGTCCGTGATTCTGTTTTAACGGGCAAATTGGTCAGAACACACAGTCCGTTGAATATGTATGAACCGCTCTGAATATATAAACACGGCTAAAAATCGTATTACAGCTTCTGTGAGATTGAATTCGTACACATACGCGCGGGGATGTTAATTAACGCGGATTAGAACCGAATAAGTTTTCGGCGAATCGAAGGAATTTCGAGTGACATTTTTTTCCGCGTCTATAATTGGCCTCGTTCAAATTTTTTTTCAAAGTTACGCCACTTGAGCACAAGAAAAATGCATTTGTGCTCGCATCCTTTTGTACTATTCAAGAGTTATGGGATCGTATAGTTTAATGCACTTTTTTTGCGCCCCGGTCCCTCGTTTAGTATTCATTGCGCCCGAGCATTGATATGCCTCTGGGGTGCATGCTCATTTTTCATATAAAAATTGTGTCTTGTTGCGAAACGATTCGTGAAAAACAGCGGCCATAAAAATATTTTTATTCAACAATAGAGCCATACGTCTTGTTTGCATAATGAGACTTATATCAATATGCATATACACTTAATTAATAAGTGAGAAAATGCGTTACATTAAAATGTAAATGCAAAATAAGCACTTTGTTCCTGGTACACTGTAAAGATTTTCATTCGACGCGCATACAATGCATCATAAAAATATCATTGCAATCAGATGTGCACTACTGATTACTGAAAAATCAATTATTTATTAAAATATTAAATTATTACGGTTGAAAACGCATAAAATTCCGCATACACAAATAATAAATCATCTCACCCTGCAATTTTTAAGCATAATTAAAACGTTGTACGCGATAATTAAATATACACGCATTGGATGCGTATTGAATATTCATTTCTCGGCGCATCCGCAATGAAGATTTATCTGCGTGTGTGTGTGTGTCTCGTTTCGCTTAATTACTCAACAATGCAAGTGAGGTCGATGTGAATTTACACCTTGTTTACAAAACGCGTACAAGATGTCGAGGACGTGTGCGTTCTCGGCCGCTAACTATCGAGGGCCGTTGAATATTATTTCGCATTTTTTTGACCAAGCACCAAAATTACAATAATATGAAATCGTCGGCACGTAGGTGGGTTGAAGTGAAAGCCTCATGATTTAACAGCCGGTAGCAGCGAGCTTTAACCACAGTCATTACCGTGCCCAAATTATGTATGTTCAATCCACTGACACTCAATTATGTCATCCCACACGTGTGTATGTGCATGTATGTAATGCGGTCCATACAGATTTTTATTGCTCAATAAAATAAACAGTTAATGTAGCAATATTTCAGTAACTGTGTGGCATCACAGCTTTTTTTCTGACGTATGGAAAATTGCAATGGTTCGATAATTGTTCAAAAAAAAATATGATTGACTAAACAATTTTATTTTATTCTTAAGTATAATACGTACAATCCTTAAAATGACAAAGGACAAATCAGATGATTATGCTGCCTTTTTATAGAGGATCAATAGTCGGCAAGGTCGCTAAAGCTTTTGTCGAAATTTATACTCAAGTACACTCATGTCTTTTTTTACACGATACGTTTCACCAAAAGCGTGTAAGAAATTGAAGATTGTATCCCTGAATTTAGTAAATCGAGCTAGTTTAAAAAAATATCGTGTAAAAAAGGTAATAATGAATGTCATGTGTCATTGAATTTATTATTATTAAGAAATCTGTTATCCACTTCTGTGTTTTTTGTTTCACAAGTTGTTTATACAATTCTTGATATCTGGCATACAAATCTGCAGCTTCCATCGGAATTTAAAGCTCGTTCTAGGCTGGGATCATAAGTAAGAAAACGCTGTTCCATACTCTTGGCTAATTGCAAGGCCTTGTGAATTAAAGCACCTTTTAGTTATATTATAATATGTATTTTAAAATCGTCTAAAAACAAGTTGAGTGTACATGAAACAGTGCGCAGAGCAGATACTGTTTTCACTAATTTAATTCGTGCGATAAAAAACATGGAGAATGCACTTAAACCCACAGAATTAAATATTGACGAACACGGAGTATTCCAGGATTTTCTCGTATCACAAAAGCATATCTGGTGTGTAGATCCTTCATCGATTCTGTCTTTATTGGTAAAATATCGTATATTTATGATTATTTTTCCTCTTCAGGAATATAAAATAGTCGCAGGGGATCACATCTAACGAATACGGAGGCAAATACATTGTAATGATGTTATTTTTACCAAAAATTCAATCGAAATTTTTGAGCATATCAAAAACATGTGCAACCTTTTTGACAGCTAACAATAAAGTAAGGATTCGATATGGCTATCAATGTCAAGATACGCCAGGACGAAGTATGCCAACACAATAACAATAAAAATATGTGACAATTGGATACATAAAGCCCTTTAGTTTAATAAAATCCGCACATTCTTAACAAACCACGTATAAAAATTGAAAAATACGTCGGATCTAAATACTTTAATATAAATAAAATAGATTTAGAACGAATTATTTATGTTTCAAACAATGTTGTCAATGCACAGGCTTTTACATAATTATTATATAAAATAATTAATATTTGATTTGCATGATGAGGGATTAACAGGTCAAACCGGGGCTTATTACTGATTTGATATGCTAATTTGAATCAAGATAAGCGAAATATTTCTGAAAATTATTTAATATAAAATATTAAATAAAACGCGGGGTGAGTGTGGACGCGTCTTTACAATCCGTATCACGCCCACCGAAATTGGGTCAATCTTACGTGTGCGTTATACACATTTTCATATGCAAAATTAGTTAAACACGCGCGATTACAGCACGTTCAAGGTTGTATATCATTTTCCGGCCAATTATGCACACGGCAACGCTCGCATCGTCCGTCGCGAGCCGATCACCGATTCGAATGTCAATTCGACGGCCATCGGAATCCATTGCGATGATTCGGATGATTCCGCAGATGCATACAGAGTGTCCCGTGTGCATTCCGCGACGGTTGGAATTAGACAAAGCGTGGTAATAACGTGTAACTACCTGGCGGGACTTATACACACTTACGTGCCATTGGCGTGTAAGCAGTTTCTCAGTCGGCCGGTCCTTCGAAACAATGGCGCGGGATGCAACCCGAATTTAATTAAATTTTTCGGGAATCGAGCCCGACGCCCCGCGACAATTTACGATTGATCGTATCGTCATAATGCTTTGTTTACGCACGATAATTGTTTACTAATTGGCGGGAGATGGATCTGGATGTTTGCCATGATTGTGGCTTGTATCTTATCGCGTATCTTGATTTGAAAAAAAAATGTATTGTATAGAAAATTTTGTATTTTTTTAAATTGCTTCATATGTTGAAGCGACTAAAGTAATATCCACACTTGATTGTGATCAATTATTATAATTATAAGAGTATTATTACTATTATAATTATTTTTTAAATTATAATTAAATTTACAGCTAATTACACTCGATTTTCTCTATGCACGCAGACACTTTTCAACCGCTACCGTGTAAAAAAGATACATCGAACAAATAAGACATTACTTAATTAATCAATATTTTTGTGGGTTTTAATTTTATTTAAGATGTGAAACATAAACATTTATTTTATTTAAATAAATTCACACGGTTATTGAATAAATTTATTATTAAAATATATTCAATGCGTAAGAGTGTCTTACAATAAACATACTTGTTTACTTAGTTTTCGTGAAAATCACATATTTAATACAATACAATTATTCCTATTTTCTAATTTGTCACTTTCGTTAATTAAATTTAAGCCATCTAAAAAGAAAATTAAGCTTAATAATATTTCTGAAGCTTTGGAAATAAATGGCAATTAATGTAGCTCCTAATAATTTATTATCAAAAACCTATCTTATTTAATTAAAATAGCCATAACATCTTTATTATTCGAATAATATCATATTTCGTTGGATTTCGTGGTACGACTATTTTTTTAGGGATATCTTAGCTTTTGATAATTCATAGAACCTGTTTAATTGATCGCTGAACCATAAAACTTCTCACAATGCATTTCTACTCTCAAATTCGAGAATTTATTATTTAAATGGATTGTATGCATATTTTGATCACAATAAGCTCTTCCATCATACAATCCATTTTACTCTTCTTGTGAATTTTCTTTGATACGATATATCATGTATTAAATTTCACTTCTATTACAAAAATTATTAATTTTTCATGATTATTTAACTTGTGCGTGGTGTTGCAAAATACAGCATTTGTATTAAATAAGGCTAGATTTTATGTTTATTAATTTTAGAGAATATGATATAATATCGAATACAAAGCATAAATATGATTAATATTCAATCAATCATATTTAGAGAAAATATTTCTGAGACATCTATTGGATTCGTTGATAAATACTTCATGGGAAAATTATTTCAGATCGATATCTTATGCATTATCAATGCAAATGTCTGTCAAATAATTTGTAATAATATATTGCGAATTAATATTTGATCCTCCGTTTGGATCGAGTGTACGGCGAGGGCAAGAGTAGGTTCCTGTATTGTCCCCGAAGTACTCGCGTATAACTGCGCTCGTTCCTGTCACAGGATTGTCAGGCTTAATTGGATAGCGATCCTCAACAGCTGATAGCGGCGAGAGCGGGACGGCGCTAGCGGGCGTCGACCGAGCGAGCGGGACGGCGAGGGCGTCGCGGCGCCCGCGCACACCGGCGCACGCGACGCACACGCCCTGGATGTAACGGTGTAATGCGGCCGAGGAAATCAGGAAATTTCGTTATCTGTAATTGCTTGTACATTCGCCTCTATCTTCACGCACTCCAATTTTTATTGGGAGATTTATTGTCTGAAACGCTAATAAGCCATGTGTTGCAGACATGCGACCCCGCGATGAAAAATTCCAAGGACAATAAAAATAAATTAAACGCAGAAAATTTACATAACGTATATATTTTAATATTAGGATGCCATTGTGTGAATATATATTTTTTATGTATACACATTTATTTTACAAATTTTCTGTCATATGGCCACGTCACCTGTGTTATTAAAGAGATAGCTTTTAGTTGCCACTCCGACTTCCCTCATCAGAACAGCTTATTTCAGTCCATCTGACCCTGAATGATGCATTACGGCCACAATAGAAGATGGCACAGCTCGATTTTTGACAGCCCGTGTTTATGTACAAGGCGACCCAAAACAACTCAGCATATTATTATTAAATATAATATTTCAAAACATTATTAGATATATTAATAAAAATACATGTTTTTTTTAATTCTGTTGTAATGCTGTTTACATTTTTCCTTATAAAATGTTAAAGTTAAAACCAATATTGATTCGAAAATTTATAAAAAGAGCATCATATGTAAACTTGACTCTTTTAAAAAATAAAAAACAATTATTTTTAGACAAATTCTTGGTTTTAACACAATTCCTAGAATCAAAATATTTAAATATAGCTGCTCTAATCCACGAGTGTTTAAAACTTGCTAAGTGTGTGTAGCAACTTTGTCTTACTTATGATACCAACCTACAATTCTAGTTCCTGCAGATTTGTATGGCCGAATATCAAGAAGTCTATAAACATCATGTGAAACAAAAAACATAGACGTGTATAACATATTTCCAAATAATAAGTAATTAGAAACAAAAAGTTTTATTAGATTCTAAGACATTAGATGATAATGTTATAATTTTTTACACGATTTTGTATATCACAGTGTGGTATTTTTTTATATCTTCAATTTTTTAATTGCTGAATCGATGAAAACTTTAAAAGTGTCGTTAGCATTATGTTTTTATAAATTTAGTGAACCAATTTTTAATGTGAAATTTATTTGAAAAAAAATAGAGGATGAAAATTTTCAATGATAATTATCTTAGAATTTTAGTAAATAAATTATTGGTCTACATTACAATTATTATAATACATTAATTCACATAGTTTTTTTTATTAAATCGAATATTAAAATATATTCATCACACAACGAATGCACTCGTTTACTTAGTTTTCGTGAAAATCGCATATACTAATTTGTCATTTGTGTTGTTTATATTTTTTATTATAGTGAAAAGTAAAGCAAAAATAATACTTTTTACTTAAAGCTGTTTAAAGGCTTTAAAAATGTTTTTAATCTAAATTTAGGGAACCAATCTTCAATTTTTCACACGGGTTTTAGTCGAACATAGCTATCACGTAATAAAAAAGTTGAATGTATTATTAAACGCGTCTTTATGTCCGATAAGAATTATTTGCATTTATGTTTACACATTTTTGCAATTTTATGTGATTTTAAAGCAGTGAATCACTGTCCTTTTTATGTAATATTGATATCGGAGTATATCGGAATAACGACTTTATTTATTGTATGTTGATACAAGCGTGTAATGGTTATCTCCGATGTTATCGAATTAATTTTATCGCCTCGTTTCTGGGTTAGCCTGTACCGGCCGCGCGGCAGGTATATGATTATTGATGAGTTTTTAAGAGGATATAAAAAGGAGCGCATCTCCGTTGTCAGGTGAATTGGAGTAGTTTTGTTATTGAATGGTTATTTGTTGGGATTCGATCTTTGATTCCTCGTTGTTTTTTTTTATCATGAGTCTCGACGAGGGCAATCGCGTTGCCCTCGGTCATCCAGGTGTCAAACGCTTGTAAAGGAAACGTTGTCTTTGTAATGGGAGATACACGATACGCCCGTCATTTAAAACTTTTTATCATCATCGTGCTAATTGTTGTTTGATTCGATTCTCTTTTTTGTCTTTCCAGTCCCTGCAGAGCGCGGCGAGAAGAGCGGGCACATCTTGCGCCAACTGCAAGACGACGACCACTACCCTCTGGAGGCGTAACCAGAACGGAGAACCAGTCTGCAATGCGTGCGGCCTCTACTACAAACTACACAATGTGAGTGTCCCACCTTTACATCTTCATCATCGGAGCCCCGTCAACTCGACTCGGCGTCACTCCCGTGATCGCTCATCGGTTAACGTTTAATGATCTCGCCGTGTACGTCGAAGGCGATCGGTTTAATTAAAAAGATGCCATCCGACAAATGTGTTTATTTAATTCGTCATTGTATTCAAATGACGGTGGTGCAGAATAAATAATAAAAAACCGACCACAATCCCCGATTTGATGTGGTATTGTTGGTGAGCTTACGTAGCCACGGGTGATCTGATCGAGCAACTTCCCCCCTATGGCATCGACGCTAATCCGATTTCGTATATCGTTGGCGTACCGTGGAAAAGCATTGTGATTTAAAATGCAATTTAAAAATGAATTTAAATCACCATTATAAATAATTAATAACCGGAATTAGAATATAAGGCACCTCATTGTGGGATAATAGTCATTCCTTTGACATCGATGCCTCATCTTTAAGGATAAACTATCAGTCTCGTTAGACTGTTCTAGTTTTTTTAAAATGCTATGTTTATTTAGTTCATCTCGATTTTATATATTTTTCGATTTTTAAAACAGTACAGGAATTATTCTAAGCGCAATAACAGTATTAACAATTTTCTAAAAATACATGGCTCTAAATTGACTAAATAGTAGTGAAAAGTCACTATTAGTTTTGCCTTACATTTGGCACACTGCACCGGAAGCGAGCGAGAAAAAACACCGCGCTCGTGACTACAGAACCGAATATTGTCGTTTTATTTTTTCCGCGATTGCGGACAATATAGGTCAATGATTATTTATATTATCTATTCTAAACATTTTTTAATCAAATACAAAAAGTGACATGTAGGATTTATATTAAAAGAGTTATTTGAGAAAAATCAAAAACTCACGTCACGACTAGGTTAAAGCTTTGTATAATATGAAAGCTCTACACTTTTTGGTAATGCTTAAATTAGATATAAATACAAACTTCCCTGCTTTCTTAATCAGAAGCATCTCCAAATGTATAATAAAACCAAGACTTTGAATCCTGTTTTTCGGTTCGGTTTAATTAAAAAAAATATATCAGATCGGTTCCGGTTTTTGTTCTGGAATAATACCGTTTTGTTCAGATTCAGTTCATCTAAGTGTGATTATTTAAAAAATAATACGATATTAAGCAATATTTCTTTTCGGTTCGTATTCGGTTTCAGTCAAAAGTCCTGAAAAAACATTTTTTTTAATCGAATGTGATTGTTTTTCATCTTCGGCTTTATAAGACTTGACTAAAATATTTATTATCTCTTATGATATATTTTATAATTCTTTAATTATGTCATAATCTTTTCACGGAATTTATAATGAATATTTCATTTAGAATTTAAATAAAATATCATTGATATTGGATCAGTTATAATTTCATTTATCTCTAAGCTTTAAGCTTATTTTATTCGGTCAACTTATTCTTTTGTATCAGCATTGTTTATCTTCTTCAATTTTATTATAAAAAAAATATACTATCAAAATTCAGTTTCCAGTTGACTAAATTTAATGCACAAAAGCATTTGTCATCCGAATTCCGGTCCCATTGCAAATTGCAACAGCTTCTCGTCCCCACTCAAATTTTATAATAAAAGTATCCTGCGGTAAGTTAATACGCTGAGTATGAATTACTCAAAGGAAGCGATCCCTCACGAAAATTGGGGTACCATTTCGACAAAATAATAAGGATACTTCACGTGTATGTTTACAATTTTATATACAGAATTGCAGTTTGTTTGCACAATGATTTTTTTCCGCACATTGTCATGTGTGTGCATAATGCGTATTGTGCATTCCCATAATACAGAGTGCATGATAAATAAAAATAATTATTTTTTAAAAATTTAAATGCAATAGTAATTGAAATTAATAGTATAGATTAAGTCATTTTTTTAAAAAATATTTTTTTTTATTAAGTTTTTGAGTCATCCCTTAAGTGTTTGCGCAATCAAAACAATTTCGTTACATACAATGCACACACTCAGATGTAATGTATCTCGATGAGGGGCGTACGTAAAGTGCTTGTGCATAAAAAAAATATATTTCTTTTGCAAGTCTTAAATTTCACTTTTACCCTTGACTGGAGCTATTATTGCAATTGGTCGCGTAAAAAGCTTTGCCGGTACGAATCCCTTTATAAATACGGGGCGGAAAGTGGGCTCGGCCCTTTTGTTGCTAACAATCTATATGAAAATAATATATTATGTTTCCAATAAGTATATCTGAGATTCTCAATCATAAAATATTTATTATAACTTTGAGAAGCTGTATTATTGTATGTTTTATATTATTATAGTAACAAATGATTCAAAATAAGTGCTTATTATGTCTTGGAAATGTGTACTTGTAAAATTTATTGAATAGATTAAATTCGGAGACATTATTCATTGATATATACAATAGAAACTATTGTTACTCTCGAATGAATAATTAAAAAAAAATAGTTTCTCGTCGGGCTATTAGAATTGATCCAGTTATTTCAATATTTGCAGACATTGAAAGCTCACCGGGCAACAATCTGAGATCTGCAACTATTTCCAACGCACAATGGGCGTCTGTGGAATAGACAATCACTTGTACCAATCTCATTTTATTTCAAAGAATCGCTTTAATTTTAAAATACGAAGCCGACAGTCGGCATCGAGAGCACTCCATTCGACAACGTCACGTTTCGTGATTATAACCTTGTTAATTTTTTGACTCAGATTTATTTTCTAGGGCCGTACTTATCGTCCGTATTTTTTTTTAAATATGAAAAATTCTAGGTGTAATGTTATTTGAATAGTGGCCACGAGATTCACCTTTGCGATAGTGTCCATTGCCAGACCATGAGCTGATACTTACGAACCACAAAATAGATTTATCAAGATCTTCCGTAATATTATTATCGGGCGGCCATCTGCTTCTAGATTTTTTTTATGTAAGAGCAGCCGATAAGATATTTCTTATTGTATCGGATTTTTTGTCGAATGTATGACACGTGTTATAAAAGGAGGCTAAAGTACAAAGTGTACAATTCATAGAGTACGATAATGCTAAGGACACATTTAGAGACATCTTTTAATCAAATTTTAAATTATTATCGAAAATTTTGAATGTATTGATGCGTATATGATATCTTAAGATTTTATGCAATGCGAAAAAAATTGAGATGTCAATTTTTCCGTGATTTTCGCACATTTTTTGAGATCAGATCTATCGAGCTGTCACCAATATGTCGATCCATATTGCACCTTTGCAGACAGGTGATGATTCTGCGATCGCGATAAGCGACGATAGATATCTGAAACATCCCCGATTTTTTTTCTCTCCACAGAATTTAGTAGAATGCAGATTTTTTTTTGGGGTTGGGGATCTGAAAATTCTTGCATTACTGTCGTTCCCGCACCGATTGGAATCATAGATAAGTTGAAATGTTTGGGATGTTTTAAGATAATACGACATATCTGAGCGTGTGTCTTTTCGAGGGTCCTTTTGTTCTTTTTGACATGTTTTGCCGTAATCCCGTAAATAAGGACGAGACCGGCTAAAAGCTTTTTTTCATTGTGTTCCCCTGAATATTATTTGAAAATCATTGCAACACGTTTCCGCGAAGACAATACGTCTTGTTTCCATTAATATCATCATTAGTCGGAATGCTCGACGCTGGATCGACGCTCGGAATTAGTCGTCGGCCAAAGGCAAACAGATCCAAGATGGAGAGGAGCGATAGCGGCCGATGTTAAACTCTTCGCGGTCCAAGTCATAGATCATCATCGCTAGATCTGGAAGCTGTCCATCTTATCTGGCGATCTGCGGCAAACACCGGACCTACGACCATTGTGCAATATATGAGCCGTGGCGAAAGTCATGTCGAGGTGGAAAATATTAATTTCTAAAATTCATCCGTGCAATTCATAGCCGCCATCAATTAAAATAATAAATAATAAAAAAAAATCGAGGAGAATTTTAATTGAAAATATTTCGGGTTGGCAATCTCTGGTTCGTATCATTTCAGCGATTTTGATCTAATGTATCCGCGGTAACCATTCAACTCTTCAGTCGGTCCCCTTCTCGACTGGAGTCCTCCGTGCAGTTTGTCTTGTCACGGATTTCGGTTGCCGGTATGTCTCATCGTCACGACAAGACTCACGAAACCGGTAAACATGTTTGATGAACTGCTCCCTCCGAGATGGACCCAATACGTATAAGCATTCCTCATTCCTCCCGTCGGGAGGGACAAAAGTTCGACTCTCGATTTTAACAATTGTCTGCGATTGGCGACGGCGCTGACAATGGCCGACAAATCGGCTGTTCAGGGATAATCCCGAGTGCGTAAACAATATTTTTCCGAAATCTGCTAAGCCCCGTCTGCGTTGGGCTAATCTGGCGCCTGCAATCTACGCACGGTCAAGATGCGCCGCAAAAATTTCATACAAAAAACATCTGATCTTTAAGCATTCAGTGCGAGATCAGAGATACGTAATGGGTCCATCTGGGTGTTGAAAGATTTTTGATAAGATTTTTTTTGTTGTGTTCTCCGTATATTATTCACGTCTTGGATCCGAGTACGTGTTTGTTTTTATGTAAACAGTATTTCGAGCGTATGTAAACAGCGAACAATTAAGGATTAGATTTATCTGATCCGCTCCTGTATTGTGCTGATTTTTATCTGACATTTGCACATGAAATAAAAATAGCAGCATACGCTTTTTTTTTGCTCATACACTCGAGATGTTATCGGGAAATTATTTGAATTTAATTAATCAATCCGTTCTGCAAATAAATACGCGGTGATATCCACGCTCGATCTGTCTGGTCTAAAAATAAAATTTTCGCTAAAAGCGTTGGGTACTTCGGCGGCGTCTTGACCCTCGCTTTTCCCCCGGTGTCCCCGGCTCCGTTTTATTGGGCAATGTCATAAAATTTGGTAGCGGAATTGCGTAAGTCCTATTCCTGGTTTTGGCCCCGAGATGGAGATGGTATCGAGGATCGGGTCGTTACGCCGGCACGCATCATTCAGCGGGCGGCCGATCTAGATAGCGGTCCCGGTTATCTTTAGACCGGGACCAGCGATGATGATACCGTCTTTTATCCGAAGAGACCGAGATTATTGCCGGACGAAGATCCCCCGGTGATACAGACACCGGACACTCTTGTGGAAATCGATCGTGTCAACATTTTGGCGGCATCGATCTCGGCCTCGGGGACAGCTGCTGGATTGAACGGTCAACCCCTTATGATAAGAATTTCATTTGATGACCTGAATAAGTCAAAATCGACGATATTCAACTTACTTTCCTTAAAAAACTTGTACATATACAAATATTTTTGGTAAAATTATCCTAAAACTACACTGCAGCATAAGAATATATTTTTTAAAAAAACTTTTTCAACAACAAGATGTCAAAAAATATCAGCTTACTGTATTTTCTTTAAATTCTTGTAAGATTTTCATTTTTTTTTTATTGCGGAGATAATAAAATTTGGGATCCAATATTACGACGTCTTGAAGAAAAAATATATTCAGGGGTATAACATGAAAAGTGCAATGTATCACCAAATACCGAATTGATATCGACAATTTTGCATTGAAAATCAAAATATGCTACAATCTTTAGATCAGAAATTCTAATTTAAAGTAAATATTTAGATGAAACACGTCGAGAATTTTAAAACTAGCGACATCTATGATTATATTTTATCATTAAATACAACATTTCTCGCATCTCGTATACAACACAACTATGAAAAAGTCATAAAATCTTTTTTTTCTAAATTACGTATGCTTATTATATATTAAAAAATATTAAGCCATCATTACGAACATCTCAATATTTTTTTGGGCGCAGACGTTCTACAAAATTGACAGCTCGTTGGATACAAAAAAAATATTAATCTGTACATTCCACTAATCAGTGAAAATGAAATTAATTATTTTTGATGTGCTCAAAAAAAGCACTCCTGAACGGTAGTCATAATCTTGTAAACCACTTCACGGTCAATACCTTCCTGTATTTTTGCATTTGATTTTAATAACATGATGACTCATTCACGCTGATGGTAATTAGCATCTCACCAGGGGCAACTAAACTCTACACGATTTCTCAATGGATTCATATTATTAAAAAAAACATTGAGCGACTTTCGGGCGCCAATCACACGGGAACATTCTTAAAAAATATATCTGTATACAATTTCCTTATCCCTTTAAAAATAATAGATCGAGGGAGAGATAGTGCATACGAAATCCTGGCGCCAAAATATTTTTTCATATGAAAATATAACTTTATGGAATGCCGCATAAAAAATGTCTACATTTCTTCCGGAATCTATTTGTGGTTTCACGTAACAAGTGGGTAAACATACGTGAAAGTACAACTCCAGACAGTTTTTTGTGGACATATTTCAAAATAGAAGTGTTTGTTCTAGGTCAAAAACCCAGACACCACTTATAAATAGTCATTGTTGTGCATCATCATTGACGTTTTTGATGTATTTGAATATAATTGACGTTTATTGTGCGTTATTTTTCGGCTAAAAAAAAAAACATTAAATAAAAGAAAGTCACGGTTAGCGAAACTATTATGTTCGGAGTGGCCTCTACGAAAAAAAAATTACACATTCACAATTTTCTCATTACCTCCAATTAAATGAGCGAAAAACAATTAAGCCTTTGTTTTGAAACTTGGAAGAAAAGTCCCGAAGCCTTCAACAACAATAAGCCATGGACACAACAATGAAATTACGAAAGTGCTGCGAGATAACTGTGCAATTTTCGTACATATAAATTAATGAAATGGCACTTTTGCCCATTTGAACGTTTCAAAAATTAGTTCTACACGAGATGCTAATGTTACGAATGTCAAAACAATGGAGAATTAACATATTGCAAATATATATATTATTTTCATATTAATATTAACGTCCATAGAGCAAAAAAAATATTTTTTTTGGTCGCAATGAATCACTCGGTTAATTGTTAACCGCTTTACTCGACGGGTAATTTAATCGAGATAATTACCGAACGTAATTCTGTTGGAGATTCTAAATAATTCTAATTCTTTCACGTTTCCTGACAGGCGTCTCGATTTTTTAATGTGGCAACACGGAAATTATTTTAAATCTTCGCCAGGTAATGAAATTACCTGAGCGTGGCTAACGGTGGCCGCCGTTGCCACATTAAGATAACAATTAATACACATATCTAACATTGACAAGAAATTGTACCTCTTTAATTAAAACTGGGGTTTTCCCAAAGATTTGAACATTATTGTCGATGTAATAATAGAAAGAGCTTCATCATTTTTGCTTATTGATTCTGAGAATATTGACACATAAGTAGAAAATTGCTCATGATTTTCGACAATAATTTTATTTCGCATAATTGATGAATTTCACACACATACACGCATTAGATGAACGGTATCTAGAATTATTTTTAATAATAAATAAAAAATATGAAGTATTGGTTGAAACAAAATTTTCTTTTTAAATATTTAAAACTAAACTCTAATCAGGAATCGATTTATTTGAAAAACAATCAATTTACTATATTTTTTCGTCGTGTTTTGAATTGAATATTTTGATATATTATTCAGGATATCAATCGTCATTTATGACACTTATATTCGTTGCCAAAAAATAAATAGCTTAACGTGAATAGTGATTTTTCAGTGTGAACGATGATAATTAAGTTCTCGTGCATACAAATTTCCATCGCTTATGAATCAAACTATGTGACTACTCCACAAAAAATTATCAATGAGTAAATTATCAGTTAACCTTTTCCACTTTGGATACTTTTGGTCGAATATATATATATTAATATTATTATTAAAAATCTCAATCAAAAGTGCTTGATATATGTTACGAAATATGAAAAACTACACTCAATTTTTTTTACATGGTTTTCAAATAACAAGGTGCACTAAAATGAACGATTTTTTATAACATAATCTTTTTTTGAATTTCGGGAACCAATCTTTAATTTTCCTATAAATTCCGTCAATTCATTTGCATAGATTTGATGGAACTTATCTACCGTGTAAAACAGTTGAGTATATCTAATTGGCAGTATAGGAAAAAATTCAATAAAAATCGACCATCCAAACATTTTTATTAAGAAAAGATCATAATATAGGATCAAATCTGATTTTAACGTATTTTAATTGCAGTTTTGAATTTATTTTTGATTGAATAAAGCTCTAAAAAAGCTTTTAATTGAAGTGATAAATTATGTCTTGATATATAAATTAGGCTGAGATAGTGCTAAGCGTAGAATATTTTTTTTTAATTACTGTCCACATATTCGCGAGTGATTTTATTCTTCAAACGTGCTATATGATGAGAAGTGAATAACCTGAATATAATAATAAGAATGTTAATCAGGAGCGCGTGATGAGCAAACTTTGCAAACCTTGAAACAGTTCTTCCGACCGCTGAATCGAGGGAAGATTAAAAAGAATCGTTAATCAAAAGTCTGCATTCCTTAGACATGAGACATCATTGTCAAAGAAGGCATTTAATTTTATTTCAACAAATTGATTTGTTGTTATATGTTAAAAAAAAATGATGAAAAGTTGAGTTTTTATCGGACTTTTATATGCGATTTTCCATAAAACATATCTCTCACATAAAAAGAGCTCAATTTAGCATATATTACTATTTTTGCATGTATTATTATATCATAAACGTGTTTTTGCACAGTATATAGATATTTAATGATATCCGTCAATTGTGTTATAATTTTGAAGCAAAATATAATAAATAATAATAAATTTAAAGGCTCGTTTTCAAATTGAAAGAGGCTATCCCTGGTGTCACAGCATATATCATCCAGCCACTCGGGCTACCAGCCAGCCTGTCCTCTGGTGTTGCCACTACATGTTTTTTAAAGGAGCTTGTCAGTAACTGATTTACACTGATTAGATGCGGTGTTGCCCTCGCGCGCTATCGACACTGTACACAGGCGATAAAATTAAAATCAAATTAAATAGTTCAAATCAACAAAAAAAAGGTCCACTGGCGATATTAACAATGTAAATCTAATTAAATCCGTGATTTTTTCGGTGTAATATGCCCAAGGCTTTCCAGGTAAAGTCGTACATAAACAATTGCGCTACCATTTAATTTATTTTATTTATCACACACGAATAATAAATATTCCGGTCCAGCTCGTAGCTGGTAACGAGGCGGGGTGTTTAAATCTCACTCGTTGCTACCGGCTGTCCTGTAAATCAGTTCCGCGATGATGAAGGACCGCGGAGGGTCCGCGGGAGGCGTCGCGATCTTCGGCCGTGTTGGAATTAATTTTCGTCGTCGCCACATTACGCGTTTGATGTGCAGAAATCAGTAAGTCCCCGCCATCAGTGCGGTCATTAATAAAACAAATGATTTCTTAATTGCGCCCGTCTTGCGCCGAGCGGAGACGGTGGCCGAGATAAATTGCAGAAGGCGGTTTTTCTTTTGGCGCGGTATGTCTGTACCAGATGTAGCCAATTAGAGACAAATGGAGGAATTCGACAGGGATACTTTGCCGAGTGAGATGTAGCCATGTTGCATCAGACGCGCATGCAATTGTTTTAATGCGGCTATCAATTAAAAAAAAAACCAGCGAATTAATAAAGAATTACGAATTTTAATTGCGCGAAATTAATACAATGGCTTCGGATGCCAAGGAAAATTCCTTGAAAATGCTTAATATTATTTTTTACCGCTATATACAACTCGTTATAATTATCTCATTTACGATCATCGAGACATTGAAACGGAAAAACTTTAATAAAATATTTTTTGATCAATAATCAATTATTCTACTTATAATTAATAACTTTATTATGCGAGCTTAAAAATTGTATGTCATGATATTATAAACTGCATAATCACCATCGCATCAATAATATAAAAATAATATTAAATAAGAGTAAAATTTTCTTTGTTATCAATATTTAATGCGCTAGCTAAAAAAAATATTTATTGAATCATCATCATCAGTTGCCAGCCACGAGACTCTTACTTCCTGAGCGTATGGACCTTACCATACTCTCGAATGGTAGTCGAGGCCAAAAAAATGATGTGAGGGCTCAATATTTTTTTAAATTAATTGCAGTATAGGCTCGTTGCTGCGGAAGATTAAAATTGATTAATTGTAATCGTCTATAATTTCCTTAAAGTAACATATTTATCAAAAATAATATATTTTTTTATTTAGGATATTGAAATATCAGAATCTCTATTTAAGACTTTTCAATATTAAATGAAATGGCGTTATACGAAGGTTTAATTCATCAATATCAATTTTCGGAGCACTTCTAGATTGTAATTTTCGTTGCCTTCTTCAGTGATTCTGTCTTTATCTCGTGAATATTGGCAAAATATCATGTTCATGTTTTATGTTCAAAATTAAGAAGAGGCAGAGATTTAGACATTATAATTCTTCACATGTTTTCCATTTTTTCCACAATTAAATAATCGCAAAAATATTAAAATACGCGAAAATTTTCAATAGACTAATTTTAATAAATCTGTAAAAAAATATAATGAGAGTAACTCGTAGATTCGATTTAAATTTGATTGAAAGGGTTAACAATGTTCTGTTAGCATTGATGGTGATCTATTACTTCAGACAGACTCAGTTAAATTTCTTGCAAAATCTCTAGAACGCCGTATAAACATTAAAAAACAATGATTAAGAGAGAGTAATTAGATATAAAATTAAGAAAACTATACTGGCTCATTGGATCACAATCAGAATAATGCCTAAATAATAAACTGCTTATCTATCTATAAATCTATATTACGACCAATCTGGACATCTTCGAACATATAAATAAATATAGTCCAAGACTAATAAATCACTCTCAAATATGAAGCGAAATAGAACTTTCAATTTTTTTAAAATGCTGAATAAGGATATCGCTTTTGAAATAGAATGCTTGATCTTTCTCTTCAATTAAGTATTTTCGATAATATCAAATAAGTGTATTCGTATACCGATTGTGCTAAGCAATTAATTAATAATTAAAAAATACTTATTAAATATAAATAAAACAACAAAAATATGACATTAGACTAATGCAAAATGCGGTCTGCAAAAGTCACTAATTATTTTTTTTCTCATAAAATTTAGTTAATTTCTTAGCAATCGTACTCGAAGCCCGTCTCGGTATTGGCGGGCGGCGACGTGTTAATTGCTGGAGGTCCTCGGGCGCTCGCACGTTTGACAATTAGCAATTGAAGAGTCGCGACTGTGGGGCGCGGGACACAAGGGCTCGCGTTGATTTACGGTTAGTTAATTATAACTGCGAGCCCTTCGGTCGCGGCCCATTAGCGGGGCCCGCCGGCCGCGGCCCATAAAGCAGCCGCGCGGACAGCGGCGGGCGCGCGCCCCACTTATCGCGCCGCCGATCGGCGCCCTATTAGCGGAGACATGTGCGAGCCCCCTGGGACCCACCGGAGACGAAATTAGGAAAAAATGGACACGTCTCATGAGCGTATTGCCGAATCTATGCTTTTTTAAGCTGCCCTACGTCATGGGTTTTGGCGACGAATTGCATGAGAATATTTTTTTTTGTGGGAAAGAGGCATCACGTCGCCACCCTGTCGCAAAAAAACTCTCTAACAAACGAACCAAAGAAATTAACCTCTTATGGTTTTGATAAATATCAGATTGTTCGGATAGTAATTTCAGTTTTTTTTTTATGAAAATGAGAGATTAGACGAGAAAATGAGAGAGAGGATTTTCTTATAGTGAATAAATATTTTATTGAATTATATATTGTCCATTCTGGTTCCAATACTTTTGCCATCTTTCTGGCAGTAACATGATTCCACGCTCATAAAATTGTTGTTCTTTGCTGGCAAGAAACTGATCCAGGTGATTTTTGACGTCCTCATTTGAAGTAAAGGTTTTACCGTCTAAAAAAATTGTAGAGACCGAAACAAATAATAATCAGAAGGTGCCAGATCTGAATAATATGGTAGGTGCGGGAGTATATCTCATCCGAGCTGTAAATGCTTTTGGCGAGTTAACAAACTTGTATGAGGTCTCGCATTATTTTGATGGAACACTACACCATCTCTATTGATCAATTCTGACCTTTTCTGTTTAATTGAATTATTCAATTTGTCCAGCTGATAACAGTACACTTCAGAATTGATCGTTGTGTTATCTGGTAGTAGCTCAAACATATAGCATCACCTTTTTTTGATGAATATCGGCTTTCGAAGTGCTTTGAGCCGGTTCTTCTTTTTTACTCCATGATCTCTTGCGTTTAACATTGTTGTAGACAATGTTTCTCGTTCCCAGTGATGATGCGCTTCAAAAATGGATCATTTTCTTGACAAATTTATCTTTGTAAGAACATGAGGAACCCATATGTCGAGCTTTGAGATTAAACGTTTCAAATGATCATGAACGATCGAATTCGATAAATTGAACCTCTCGGCGATCTCACGAGTTGTTATTTGAATAAATTAATGCCTTTATGTGTCTTCATCAGCTTCAACTGGCCTTCCAGAACGTGGTGCATCTTCAACATCATATTTCCTGATCGAAATTTTGCAAATCAGTTGCGTTCTGTCAATACTTCTTCTCCATATACATCGGATATTTTTTTCTTGCTTGAACAGCATTTTTACTATTGGTACCAACCAAAAACTACTCCATAGAATCATTCTAACTTTTTCACAGCAAGCCTGCTATATCAGCTGTAAAAATATATAATGATTATGCAGCTTAAATGTGAAGTTCGCTGTGAAAAAATACAATTAAGTCTTCTGTTGGGAAAAAACGAAATGACTTTCCGAACAACCCAATATATGGCATGGCACATATAGGTTGAGAAACACTGCTCTGTTGTCGCAAATCCTAATACAGTGGAACCTTGCTTAACTAGCATAATTAGTTCGAGAGTCTTAAATCAAAATTATTAATTGCCTTTGTATTTTAAGTAATTATTTTTTAAAAATACGACGCAGCATTATTATTAAATAGATTTTTAACGCAACTGCCTTATTAGGGAGATGCTTCTCAATGTACGATGCAACAGTTGCCCATGCTTTCAGCATTTCTCTTATTGCGCCAGATGATTATTTGCTATTACCCTAATTCTCTTCCTTAACGTCTTGCTGTGAAACAAAATGCGGCTCCATAAGCGCTTCGTTGCTCAGCTCTTGGATGTGCTCATAGTGCTCATCGATATCATTGGTCCTCTGGTTCCATGATAGTGGATAAAGTCACATTCGATTACACTCTTAGGCCAAAGCATTTTGAGGCAGGCAACGATGTGGAAATGATATTTCCAAAACTATCTGAAAGTGGGGGTCGTTTTTGGATTTCAATGGTTTCATATTTCATTTCAACAATTATTTTTATTGTCTTATGACTCTCTTCTTGCGGTTTTTTCTTTTTCTTGCTTTCCACAAAAATATCATAAATACGATTGAATAAAAGTTATCAGTCTGAGCACCAGTTTTGAATATACTGTTATCTTTTCTTCCTCTCTCCTCGTAACTAGTTATTTGAAGTTCCGCTGTATCATTCATTGGTTGAAATAATAAGAAAAAACTGATATCGATATTATTTTAATATAATTCTTCTTGTACAAGTGTTTTGTCCGTTTCCAAACGTAAGCGATCTACGTGTGCTGATTTTTTCTCTATAAATTTGGAGATTTTTGGCGAGCTATAACAATTCTGAACATCCCAACTCAGTTGCAAATGTTGTGGAACCACGACAGCTTCTTTTTCCCTAGCTATAATTTGCCTTCTATTTTTTTTGCCATGGTGGTCTACAGAGGCCAATACTTTTACAAGATAAAGCTGTGTACATCACAGTTTAATCGCGAATTAATTTATTTACTATATCGTTTTTATTTCATTCCGAAAATCGATTTTAAGTTATATTATTGCTATAGTTAATCAGCATTGTGCATGTTCTATATTCAATTTGGCGATCATCACTGCAAATCATTAAGATCGTTATCTTAAATGGTCATAGCAACAGAATATAATTAAAAAATATGTAAATTCTTTAATGCAAATTTTTATGATTCCTTATTATTTGGCTGAAGTATTTTTACGTCGTTTTAAAATATTTTTAATTTCTTTCATATTAAATTAACAACTGATTTATTATTAATCAGTGCTTAGTAAATCTATGCCTAATTTATTATAAAACTATATAGTCCATGATAATTTGTTTTATAATTAATTATAATTAATATTTTACATTCATATAAAAGATTTAAATTCAATTAAAAACAAAATATTAATATAACTATTTAAATAAAAATATCTACGAGAATATGATATGTTATATATTTAGCATTAGTAATGGCCATACCAATTACTTATAAAGACGAAAGTTCAATATATAGCTTTAATAAATAATAAATGAACTGCTTTACAGTTGATCTATATAATAATATAATTTCAGTAGTATATAGTTTCATTCAGTAGTATATAGTTCATATACTTTCAAGTGATCGTTGAATTTTATTATTTAGTATGAGTATCATAAATTACATACAGTTCTCTTCTAAAGGCCAATGACACGACGTCAATAACATTTATTAAAGCATTGAAATATTTATGTGAGGGTATACGACAAAATTTAAGAATAATTTTTAACAATTCTATGCATTATTTTAATTAAAATTATAATCAATATGCATATTCACACACGTATAATTATAATTGTATGCATTCAATTTTTGCATAAGCAGTTGTTACTATGAATTTAATTAATTACGATTAAGCAAATTTTATCAATTTCTCACAGTAATACTAATAATGCATGAGTCATAGCGTTTTTTTATATGGAAAAATACCACAAAAATATCTTGATATATGGAAATGTCCAATTTATAAATCATTTCCTCAGAAATGTGATACACACTTAATATCGCGCTGTCAAAAACATTAAAATTAATAGTTAGTATTAAAAAAAAATATTCATCAAAGAAAATGATTTAGCACATTAGATGCGACACCATCTCGAATATCAAATTGAATGAGATCGTTATAAAATTTGTCAAATTAAATTTATTGCGACACGTTTTATTACATCGCGTATATGAAAATGGGCGTGGATCTAAGCGATGATGATTGATTGGCGCCATTGTTTGATATATGTGATAAGGGATGAATCGCGAGTGCGTCGTCTCGCTCGCACTCGCCGCCGCGGACGGCGCGCGCGGCGAGACGCGTTTGTTGTTACGATTAATTGTCTCGACAAACGATCTTCGTTTGGCAATGGCACGCGCTAAGTGGCTTTTAATTTGCAAACAAAAATTATTGCCAAACGCAGCGCGTTTGAAGAGGCATCAAACGTTTTGTTACGACGGCCATTTGCGTAATTCGGTAATGAAGAAAGAAATCGTAACCGTAACAACGCACAGACGACTGTTGGCCAACCTGGAGATGTGTACTTATTTACAAAACATGAACGAACCGTCTCTAATGCAAATGTCATGGCGCGTTCGTCAAAACAAATTATTACTGTGGCGCGGTAAACCATACGTGACGCGAAAAGCGGCCAAAGAATTATGTGTATCAATTTTTCTCCGCGCGGCGTGGAAATAAATTTAATTTTAATATTCGTGATGAAAAAATATTCGAGAAATTCATCTCAATTAGTAGAAAATTGTCTGTGCTGTGCCACAGAAATAGAACCACTGACACTGTGGTACATACTTAGCTCGCACCACTAATTCAGTCGGATGTGAGCCAAACAAACTACTGTATTTCTTTAATTGCCCATGAATTGACTTACCAAATATTCCGAGTACAGCTTACTTAAAAAAAAGAGAAACATCACTGTCCATTTTTTTTTCCTTACGCATGTATATAATTTATACTCCAGTGAAATAACATAAATTTATATTTTTAGTGTGCCATATCTTCATTAACTTTATGATTTCTTTCATCATGTATAATGAAAGCCGTAATAAAGTATTAAATTTTATTGCCGCTGATTGGCGAATAAATATTGCACCGAGTTTTATATCGACAAATAAATAAATCAGCGGCGATATCGCCCGACTGCGATAATATTTAAATGTGTGTAATTATTTAGATCGCCGAGTGGCCGTCGCCCTCTTTGATCTGCCCAACAAATAGGGCACAGTCGCCGCCGATGCACTTCCTCCGTTGCACAATTCGGGTCATGCGCAGGAGGAGGCCAGACGGCACTTGTGCATTCATATTGCGTGCGATGCAATAAGCGTTGCATTCTAGTAAACTACAACGGTTATAAAGTACGATACTCTGAATGCACAAGCGATGCCTCTATTCAACTGTCGTCCGCTAATAGTAATCTATTTGCGAAGATCCCCGGGATTAATGCTAATTGATGGCCATCCCGCGATATTCCGTGACCCGGTTTTTCGCATATGCATAATGTGCGTTTAATAAATGAATGCGCGGCTCGCATGCAATTTGCATTTGATAATATAAATTGCGTCAAAAAATTTCCGTACACGTAAATCTTGCCAAAAAGTGAATTTGCATATTTTTCGCGTATGCCACACGCATATAAAGCGTTCGTGCAAAATTAAACAACGTCGTTAAGACTGCAAGTGAAGTGCTGTCGTGAATCGTCAATGCGATGGCCATATTATTTGACATCTCTATTGGGACTTTCAGCAAAGACAGTTTTTATTAAAATTTTGCAAAAAATTGCCGGCATGATTATATTTATTATTCTTGTAAATAACATTAAAACCTGTAATTAATTTAGTTTGAAATATGGCGTTATGTAGATTTATAAAATCATTTTTTTAAATCTATTTTTGCATCAACTCCGTAATCGCGAAATAATTTGACGCAAAATATTTATTTTTTCATAAAGACAATGCGTGATTGGCATTACAGAATAACCCAGGTCACCAATCCACGTACAAAATCATAACATCAAATATATCTACATATTCGGCCAAGTGGTTGAGCAGAGTAATAGCTATGGTCACCGGAGAGTTTCTGAGAGCACCTGCCCTCACATTTGACGGAAGAAAAAGCGCACGCGAATAAGATCGATGGTAGTGAGGTTGCGCCCATAAGGGCAACTCGCATAGTACAAGGGTGTTATGTACTGCGCCAACCAACAGCTCGAAGAAGTGCTTTGCCAAGTAAATCGACCTTCTTTTCTCGAGGGTTGTATACCCCAGGCCGCCTGTACCCATGCGCTGGAGTATAAACTTGGGTAGAATCCAAACTCCCTCATGTAGAGATATTTAAGGAATTTATTCTGTATCTTCTCTAATCGGAGGGAATTCAATAATATGAAAATATGATAATAATCTCTACATCTCTATGCTTCACGGTTTTAGTATTTTAAAAATAGTTAATTTATTAATATACTTATTAACCACTTTAAAATTTTAAATGAAATGGTTATTATTTAATTATTAAATTTATATACATCTATGGTGATTTTATAATAAATAGGCTAGATTGTGCTTTGTTTTTGTTGTCTAGAATTATGTATTTATTATTCCCCATTTGGGAACAGTCGATTCGCAACTTTTATTGCTCTACAGTTGGTGGTACTTGCTGAAATATTCCAGCTGATAACACAGTTATGTTAAGAAGAGTCTATAGCAGTATTGTTATAATAAAATAATCTACAACTGTTTTGTTAGATTGGAGTAATAAATGCTAGACGTGATAATTTAGGGTTGGATTCATAAGAATTATTAATATAATCTAAAAAATGATTCCTTATAACAGCTTTCTGTTTTACCCGCGTTTAAAAATATATTAAACTACGTATAAAAGTAATATATAAATATACAAAACACTTACGGCGAAAAGTAAATATCGCAAAAAGTAAATTTTAATAGTTTTTGTCAGGTAAGATGATGTTGATGATTGCATTTATTACAAAATAATGCTCCACGTAATTGTATGGCCATCCAGACGTAGTCTTTAAATTAAATTTGAAAAAAATGAGGGTTGATTAACTTCAATCAAATTTAAATCCAAGCTCTGTCAGGTTTGAAAGGTTTTAAGAGCGTGAAAGCTACCAACTTGTAAGGATTTTTGGAGAACCAGGAAATGCAGATTCAAAAAGCTGTTAAAGCATTTAAATACATCTTTTTCTTTATTTATTTACTTTATATAAAGTGAAAAATTAACGATCAGAAATAAAAAAAATAGTCAACGCACTGAATACCTTATTTCGAAAACTGATTATACTCAAAGCTTTTCTTTATATTTTCATTATAATTCTAATAAATCAGGGACAAACTATTTAGCTGAAGGATCGTACTAATAATTTTAAAACTACGGCGGGCTGTTAATAAAAATATTTTTATAGATAAACATTATTTATTATTATAAAAAAATAAAAAAAACACATAAAATACATAATTTCTAGCTTGTAATAATTAAATGAGACGAATGAAACTGATTTACATCTTTCAACATTTAGCTCAAATTTATTTAAGCCTTTTTTTTACTTTCTTTCTTGTTGCGCTGATAAATTTATATATATAAACTCTTACATTTCATTTTATTTCATTTAAAGAAGAGCCAAAAGGCAGAAGAAAGTAAAACAATACACATACGATTATATGTTCTCGGGTCATAAAAATACTTTATTAGTTTTTTTTGTAAATAACGCAATTACTCCTCGTTTTACATATAATTTGCGCTTCTTTCCTAGAAGAAAGAGGAAAAATCCACCAGGTCTGTAGTTGTTTTTAACATTATCAAGAAAAAATAATCCCTTCCCCTAATTTAGGGTTCTTTGTCTGATCTGGAAGCCCTTTTTGGTTAGTCATGATAGTCAAATTACACTTTTTGATTAATAATCATTTTTTAAGGTTTTGTGTAGAGATTTGCTTAATCGATGTCGAGTCAAACATTGTTTAAAGGGATTAAAAGTCATAATTTATCTCATTTTGTTATGAAAAAATATAAAATCCGCGGTAAATCCGTCAAAATTACAGGTCTTGTAAAAATTTTAATCAAATGTAGATTTTTCATGGTTTTATTGATTTGTTTAATTCCATATGTGATTTAGTAACTAATTTATCTAAAAACGGTTGTAAATATTATCTTAAAATCTGCGTCGTCTGTGTCAAATCCATGCTATTTTTATTTCGCATTGCATGACAGTTTAGCTGCTGATTTTTTTGAGTTTTCTTGTCTCGCCCTCTTCATCGCCGATGGCGCCATGCACTGTCATAGTTTTCACACATGCACGATTGGCAGAGCGACGGCCCCGTCGCCGGCCTAGGTATGCAAGATGCAATTATTCAATTAACAATGACGGGCGGCGCGACATGTCGTTAAACCCGGGGTTCCAGGAAGAGCAGGAAGCCGGTCGGCAGTGTTCAAAGCGGCGAGGTCCATTGTCCCTGGTCCCGGCCCTAGCGCCACACTCCTCGCTGCTTCCTGGCGGTCTCGACACCAGCTCGGAGGGTTGCATGCTAAGCGACTTACCATTTTTTGGTTCGCCGAACCGCCGATTGATGAATGGGAGGTTGTTACGTGACGCAATGCATCTACCACGGACGACACTGATCGCCTCAAACAGAAACATTCGTTTTGATTAATGGTAATCAAGACGACTGTTTACTGGCCCATTGTTCTTGGCGTAGGCACGTACCCGAGCCGCATTAGCGCTCGATGCCATTTTCATATAGATTTTTTTCAATAACACCTTAATCAGCAGTTGCATAATATGCAAATCATCTCAAAATATGCAAATTTAAATACAATGCAATATATATCCGAGATTTTTTAATGAAAATATATTTTATTTTAATAATAATCAATCAGTATTAAGTTTGTTGAGTGCTTGGATGGATGACTGATAATAAATTTATTTTTTTCTCTTAAAATCTCATTTAAATCTTACACATCGTAAATATAATAAATTGTTCTGTTATAATCATCAAATAAAAATTGTTCTAATTAACTGATATCGATCTCGCGTTTATATAATCGCGAACATTATCATCACTCGCTGATGATGACCGTTTCCCATTAACACATATTACACACTATTACCATAATGGTCACAATTTCAGAGGCTTTGTTTCGAATAAGCCATGTATTACGAAGAAATCGTTTCGTATCATCATCAACCGAGCTGATGGATATCAGAAGATGACCATTTCAATTACGTGATAACGTTCACAACATGAAAAAAAATATTTTAATAATATAAGCCGAAATATTTTAGCAAAACGTGAACACGGCGAGATCGTACGGCCGATGCACTCGGTCCCCCGGCGTTATCGCCTTATCTACAAGTATGGAAACAAGTTTAAATAATGAAAAAAAAAATAGTATTTTTACAATGAAGTCAAGAAAAATTTTCTGTGATAAAATAGCGTGATGAGAATTTTTGATTTGCACAGTCTAGTGGGCCGGTTTCGTGTGGCCCGATCTGTATCGCAGCCACAAAATCGTGTTTTGTGTGAATACCGAAATATTAAAAAAAAATTATACGAAGGAACTGTGATACGAATCGTGCTTTTTTTAAATAAAAAAAAATATATATATAAAATATAAACATTTCATCAAAAATTCACTGATGAATTTTGGAGATTCGTTATCGTCGCTATTATTCAGTAAAATGTGTGAATTGAATGAAACTTTGCGGAAAAATGCCGAATTTCATTATATTTTTTTCCGTTTCGTAAGAACGCAGTGCATAACTATGTCAGATTGTGAAACGTGACGAAAATTAAGGCCATTTTCATGTGAAGTTTTTGTTTGTAAATAAAATACAATTATTTTTAATACTGATTTTGGACGTTGTCGCAAGTTGTCGGCGTCGTCACGTCTTCCACTAAAAGCATCGGACGTTCCAGGAAAGCTAGACTCACGGCTACCGAAAAAAAATATATTCTAATAAATTATGATAAATCTTGATATGCGCATTGTTTCTGATGCATTGTGAGGAGGAAATTGAAACGCTGTCAGGAAGTGGAGTTGGTAAAACTTGGAATGTTGAAACAATGCTGCCTCGTCGACTTGTTAGGAGAAACTTTTCGGCCAGATTGGATCTACGCTTCGAAACTTGTCCGATGATGGAACCTTTGCCAAGTTCGATACCTATCTGTCTAATGTATGCACACATTAATTGATCTTTTTTTAAATACAAACATCGTTAAGTGAAATTAACATGTATGAACAGTATACATAATTATCAACAAACAAAAAAATACATCCGATTCTCTTTTTGCATGGTAGATACATTCCAGATAATACCAAGAAAATGAAAAAAAAACTGAATTTATTACAACAAATATTCTGTACTTGATCTAAGTATCAATAATTTGAACATCATATCCTATTTACCGTACCAGCGTCGATATGTTTTTCGTGATATGTTAGACGTGTATAAGAAATTCATAATGAATGAAAATATTTTATATTATATATTTTAAGATAGTTTACACGTTAAATAATTAAAAAAATAATGTAAAAAACGATCGGCCCTTGCCTTTTATGCGACATCTTATTTAAAAATCCCGTAAAAAACAAAGCCCAATGATTTATTATATTTATTTTTAAATTCACAAACGAGAGCATTATTAAAACTGTATTTTCTATTAACTAGATTGACATGGATTCGACGAAAAAAATATTTATAGCAATAATTCTTGCAATATATTCATTTTAAAAATTAGCAATTTTACTAAAACTTGATTTAGTAAAAAAATGTATTATTATTCTTTAAATTACGACTTTATTTCAAGCCTTTAAGCCGTTATTTTCAGTTTCGGCTTTCATTCCAGTTCAAATGGATATAAGAACAACAATATTCGCTTCTGTTACCAAAGTCCCGATGTTTTTCTCGCTCGCATCTGTTACGATGTGCCGAGTGCGAGTGAAACGTATACTAGTGACACGTGCCGCGAGAATTTGGCGGTCGGTATACCGGCGGCGTAATCTCAGCTTGCGGCGGGATATCACGCGTCATATTTATCAGTAGAAAAATATCGACCAAATTATGACACGTGGGGGGGAGAGCTCATCATCAGTAATTTATGCGTCATATTAATTATGAAGAATTCATTAATATCTTGGGGTATATTTTCCATTATAAATAGATCTACCCCCTTTAGACGTCGCGCTGCTTTTCAAGCCGCTGTGACGGATCGATTAACTTGTGTTGCTGAAGCTTCTTAATTTTTAGGTTTTCTTTCACTTAATGTACGTTTTTTAGTTTATCAACCTTGATATGAATATATTTATTTTTATTTCCATTTATAATTCTAAAAAGATTGAGATAATGATTAGCCGGGATTGTCTCGGAATTAAAGTTGGTGGCCTGTATTTTTTTACATATTTTTTTGTAAAAAAAAATTAAATCTCAGTTAATTATATTAATTGATTGAGCAATTATTCAACATTATCTGTACTTTTTCTCTAGATGAATTTAATTAAAATTTAATATATATTTTGAACATCCCTGTATTAAATATGTATATATATAAAGTGCATCGTCCTTTTTATGCATTTCTCCTCATGATTGATCGTTTGGTGCTAGCCGGCTTGGCGCATCTACTCATCAGTATGCAAAAATGCTTCGATATAACGTCGCAATGCAATCAGGAGACATACATACACATCCATAGTGCATGCGCACAACGCAGACACAAAACGTATGACTCATCGGATCGATCTTGTGCGAAATTCAATTAAGGCGTTTCGTTAAAAATGGCGTCGCCAAAGTTTTCCACCGCTAGTTTTCTATTGCCGCGAATCGAATTAGAAGTAATGTCACACATAATTATTTTTTTATCGTATGCAGCACATGTAAGTAAGTGCTCGTATGTCGCGTGAATATACAATCGGATCTATCCCCGTATGGATAGGCAATTTCTTGGCTGGTTCGTGCTAATTAAGCGATTTGATATTAAAAAAAATATGTTAATAACGAGCGGAATGATCTTGTGATTCGAATTATGAGACTAACGAGCGCATTGTTGCGTTCTTCGAGCGTAAATAATTATATGTGATGATCGTTGATATTCTCGCATGGTTGTGCGAATTTTTACTATTCGATTTTAATATATTTTGGCGAATCGCACACCCCTTCGCAGTTAGCCGTACGTCGGTGATAATTTAGCCAGAATGACATATGATTAATTCATGCCGTAAATGTTGCAATTAATTATTATTCAACAGAGTCTGTCGGTCGTCTGCAAAGAGCCGACAATTGTCGTTTGAATCTTAATCTGAAGAATCCATTAACACCATGAAATAAACATTCGCATGTCTGGACGAGAGTATGATGACGTACGGGAACATTCCTCACGTAACTGTTAATCGCGTTTATTAACGATTTTTTTTTCATTCGCAGGTAAATAGACCGTTGACGATGAAGAAGGAGGGCATCCAGACGAGAAATCGAAAGCTGAGCAGTAAAAGTAAAAAGAAGAAAGGAGGATCGTGTCTGGGATTAGGCGGCGTTATGGGAGATATTATCAAACCCCTGCAGGATTCCAAGAGCGGCTTCGGAGCATCGCCGTTCGGAGCCGCCATGGGAGATTTCGGTGAGATATCTAACTAATCTTCATATAATCGTCCCCGGATTATTTAATTTATTTTAATATATTTTTTTATTGCGCTCAATAGGTCAACATGGCGCACATTTAGGAGTTCACGCGGCGCATGCGCATATGCCCGCGCACTGGTACGGAGCCGGTCCCGCGCACCAAGCGTTTGCCGCCCCGCCGCCTGCTCCACCTGCCGCCTATCATCATCACATGACAGGACTCACCTCTCTTAATTCAATGGTATGCATCGATACATTAAATTGACATTCGACATATACAGGATGTTTCAAGATTTCAGATATAAAAATGGCATTCGTGTATTGATTGGTATTTTTTTTTTAATATTTGCAGTCGGGATGGAGATCAGAATATACGTGATGAGCTGAGGACGATAGTGACATTGGGAACATTACCGGAAACAGCCCTGATGTAAATAGTATGGACGGCAACAGTTTCCGAAACACATATGATCCTTTCTATCTATTCTACCGTGCTGTGTAATATAAATAAAATTTAAAAAAAAAACATTGTAATATAATATATTATTTTTGTTGTTTTTTTTTATATTATTTTATCTTCTTTTTCTTTATTATTATAATTTGTTCAATAATATCTTGATGGGATGAAAAGTACAAATACTGATAGGAAAATTAATGCGTTATATATTTTTACATTTCCATTTTCTTTAATTCAAACGTCCTATACATGATTTTTTATTACTGTAAATATAAACGAAATATTGAATCAAAGACTGGATTGCCAGCTGTCTTGTACATATGTTAAATTGATTTTTTTTATATAAATAACATGTAAATTGTAACAATATTGTAATTTCAATTGAAAATTGTGGCCATATTTGTATAAGAATTATAAAAAAAAGGTGATAATTTTTATTGCTGATCGAAATAATGACCGTGTAAAATAAAAACTATATACAAAAATGGATTTTAATTATGAAAATTATATATAAATTAAAAAAAAAATAGTTGGTGTGTATTTTATTAAATAGTCATTTGCAATTGTAATAAAATTGATATAATAACAAAAACCGTTTGTACTAATATTTTATACGCGTGTAAAATATTATCGGTTTTTCGTGCACAATCGTCAAAAAAAAATTGATTTTATCTTGTTAATTAATTATTTTTTCCATATTAATTCGGAACACAATGTATGTATTATATATACCAGTGTTTCTCGAAATTTCATAATTAAAATCAATTGATACAGACTCCTCTTAATACATGTGATATTGAAATATCGAGAAATGCATATATAATATTCATATGCTGTTAGGAATTCAAATAGTTCTAATAAGACTTTTTTTTATCAAAACGATATTATATACATATATATTGATAAATGTCATTATTTGTTTTTATTACAAATCTATGACAATACTATATGAACAAGTGCAATGGGATTTATTTATGTGTAAGTTTTAACCACTCTGTAGTTATTCACATTATACAGGGTGTTTTGAACGTTTACTCCAAACGAACGTATTTTTTTTTTATAAATATAATTGAATCAATCACGATCATATGTTTGTTTGGGTTAATTGTTCAAAAATCACCAGTATTATTTATTGATAAGATAATTATTAATTTATGTTTCTCCCTCGATGAATCAGACTATTTAAAAATTACGTCCAATGATTTTTTTTAAATATTATTTTAAAGAGACTTATAGAAACAGGGTCATGCAGAGTAATAAAATACATTTTATTTCGGGGATGATAAATAAACCAGTTTGTTATGAACGCAAATATTAAATCAAATTAAAAAAACAATAGTCATATTAATTAATAATGAACATCACAAGAGCAATAATTCAATTTTAAAATGATAATTAATTGTTTTTTGTAGATTATTTTAAATAGAAACAAATTTATTTATTTTATGTACATAAATTTATGTATTTTGTTTCATTCCTTTTTTTAAATTTGTTTGTATAAAAAGAAATACTAAATTGATTGGTAATGGAGGAGTATTATAAATAAAAGACTACTATTATATCAAGATTTAATGTGAAGAATTCAAAGAGTCTATTTTTTATTATTAATATTATTGTAATCAAATCAATTCGCAATAGTATTATTTTTGTTTGTTTTATTGAGTCATCATTGAATAGTCATTAAATAATGATGGCTAAATAATAAAATCGTATTTATTAGCAATTTATTTTATTTCGGAAAAAATAGCTCTTTGAATTCGTTATTAATTGTAAGATTTGCCCATCGTGTGATTGTAGTTATAATTTATAAATATAAAAAAAAACTAGTGTATTGATTTCATGTTAGTTATTGTATTGTATTGTGGATCGCAGACAGAACTTGTAATATATTATTATTATAAACGATTATGAAATGACGATTATATATATAAATATATGCGAAATAAAAAAAAAACATGAAAAAAACATCAGTGCATACAAATAAATAAATGATAATAAAAACATGAATTAAAAAAATATATGGTTTTGATTTCTTTACTATCCTGTATACGTCCGATTGCGCAATATATATTTTTCTGTAGTATAAATTATGAGATTCCGTGAGTAAAAGTGAAAGTTTTGACAGTTTTCGAATTTTTTTGGCATACGAATATTAGATTTGTGGCTTCGTAACAATATAAAAATTTCAATTGGTTTGAAATGAGACTAGGGTGAGCAGTCATGTCTATGGCAGTCCAATAATGGAAAGAGATCATTGGCCAAATTGAAAAGTCAGTCATGCGAATGATGAGGTTAACTTAAGCCGAGAACAACTAGGAGATTCGATTATATAGAAATAAGGAGAGTAGAAAAAAATCCTCAACTAGCGGGGATTAAACCACCGTTGACTTTGACAACAAATCCGTAAGATACCGCGTTATATAATTCGGTGATACGATTTTTTTTTCGGCGCACAGCATTGTCGATCGATTAAAAGTTGAAAAAAAAATCGAAACCGAAGGTAGGATTTTAAATGCCACGTTGTGTACGTAGCCTTGGGTCAAACGCAGTATATAGTACGAACGGTAATAATAATGATAAAGTAAAATAATAAAAAAAATATATATAAAACAGTCACACCAAAGTGCTTCTCTCACTCTCCCGACTATGGTGTTATAAATCTCGAGACCAAACACACCCCCAAAACAGGCACTTTGATATAAATATTTATAAGGCAGCGAGATAAAAAATAAAAGAATTTCGCTCTAGGGTTCATTTGGCCATAATCGGACACTGGCGGTGTGATGTATTAAAACTGGCCACGATTAAATATGGAGGCTTTACGTTTTTAAATTATTCAGTCGGTATTTGAAAATGATAACGTTTCGATGCTTTATGGATTGCATTGACATCAGGTGTGTTTTGACTGCATCTCCTCGGGCGCACACGCCGACCAAGAACTCGTTTAACACATTTTGTTTATTTAATTTAATTAAAATTTATTTATAAACAACACACTCAAAATATATGTTTTCTCGATAATTTCATTTTACACTGAATTTTTTTTAAAATAAATATTTATTAAGAATATCTCGTCATATATATTTTTTTCGTTAATCCCACGTAAGCAGATGCGTTATTTATCGCACAGTGACACTGAATAAATATATATATATTTCTAATTTAAATTAAATGAAAATTTTGTATTTCATTAATATGTAACCCACGAAAACATTTTTATGTAAATTTTCCATTTTTTCTATCTTTACATCAACTGAGATGCGGTTACACGTGGATGTTGAATAAATATTTATCATTTAATATATTTAAATTCTTGGTTAATTTAATTTGTAAATGTATGTACCATAATAAAATTATTTAATTATTAAAATGCATACGCAAAAGTTTAAGTTTATTTATCATCCCGATGTGATACAGGAAATAGAAATACAATTATTAATCAAGACCCAGTCAAGATGAATTCTTCATAAATATCTTGACTTTCTTAAAAAAAATGAATTATTCTAAGAATAAAAATGGTTATTTATGATTTGCTTTCATAATTTGGTCGATATTTTTCTACTGATAAATATGACGCGTGATATCCCGCCGCAAGCTGAGATCACGCCGCCGGTATACCGACCGCCAAATTCTCGCGGCACGTGTCACTAGTATACGTTTCACTCGCACTTGACACATCGTACCGGATGCGAGCGAGAAAAATATAACGCCTCTGACCACAGATCCGAATACTGTTGTTGTTTTTTTTCGCAATTGCGGACAATAAAGATCAATGATTATTTATAATATTCATTTTTTACACTTATTAACACTCAAGCACTCGCTGTTTTCAGGCTAAACTTACACCTAAATCCGCAATTTTTATCGATCTTGCTTTTTTGCACGGTTCTGTAAAAAATGCTTAATAACTTTCTTCCTATTGGAGATAATTTGGTCAAAAAAGAAGTATTATACGTATAGTATACTTATATTAGATTATTAGAATATTTAGATAAGAAATAAAATTTTCAAGTTATGATAATAATGATTTATTGTATTTTAGACGATAAAAAACAAATAGATATCTTTATGTAATTTTAGCCTTGCAATAAAGGATGTGACAGGTTGTGCCACATAAATATTCCAAAAAAGTTATTTTGTTGAATGGATAAACAAAAATCTAAATTCGTTACAGTCGATGTGTAAGTACTGGAAAGTTTTCGATCCAAATAATCTATTATTTCAAGGACAGTTTTTAACCATAAATAAATAAATATTCATATATTTTACAAAGGGCATGCAGAGCAATGAATGAAACTGTGTCGAGTCGTATAATTTTAAAAGAAAGCCTTTTGTAGCGCATTAGAAAACATGTTTCGTGTGAACCAGCATTAGCGCGGGGCCGGGTGTTTACCGTTTACGAAAATTTCCGCACTAACGCGGGACCGGGTTTCTGAGTGTTAAGATAAATACATGTAGGATTTATATTAAAAGAGTTACCTTAGTATTCCAAATATACCCCATCGGCACGACTACGTTGAAAGATCACCTCGCTAAATTTAATGACGCTGATTATAATTGTATTAATAACTAAAATACAGGCGTCCCTCGACTTTCGCACATAATTGGTTCATGGAAATACGTCCGAAAAGTGTTCAAAAGTAGAGGGAAGTAGAAAAAATATCAAAAATTTTATTTTTAAATATTTATTTAGCAATGATATATTTAATATAATATTGATACGTAGCTATCATTGTTTGGTACATGGGCTGTATGAGGCAGGTAGTACTGAGAAGAATAAAAACAACATTGATTTCCGGGTATAAGAAATGTCAATCGGTATTTAGAAGTGCATTTAGCAAGAGAATATTCATCGTCTACAACATTTTTTAGCAATGAGGAAATAAATTCTATAGCTGTATCTTTATCTGCAACAGTCGATTCTTCAATATATAAGGTATTATGCAAAGGATAACTAATTTTAAATTTGTCGCAGCAGCCATTACTTGTTTGAAACTGTGTGTTAGAATCTTCTTTTAAATGAATTCAAGTCTTGCAATCTTCATGCAAACTAAAAGCATTAGCATAAACATTTGAAAAACTCAGAGTGACTTCGTTTTTATGTCGATCAACAATACACGATGATAAAAATGTTTCAACTGTATGGCAGTAACCAGTTTTTGCATTATCGACAAAAATTGTATTTTTAAAAATGACCAAAATAGTGAATTGCACGAAAGTCGAGGGCAACCTCTTTATATTTTTATCTATATTATTTACAATAAATTAAAGCATTTAAAAACTTCATTTAAATATAATAAAATAAAGTATAGAAAACAATATTATGTAGTATTTCTGTGTATTATCATTTTTAATTTTTAACATGCCTAAAAAAATACAACAAATATTATCATTAATTAAAATAAAAAATTAAACGATTTTTTTAATTGTGATTCAAAATCAGAGCATCAAGATCATGTCACGTTTGATGGATAGAAATTAAAAATAGAATGAATTAGTTTTTTATTCAATATTTTTTTATATAAATATTATTTAAGAGATTTTATAGTTAGCGTATCAATTTATTTTATATTGTTTAATTCTTTACACTTTTTTATGTATAATTTTTATTCAAATTTGGTCCGGCATTAATAATTCCCAAGAATGCGGGTGCGAATTGCTGAGAGGCATTGTAATTTTATTTGTAAATTATTGTTTTGTTTCATTTCGATTATTTGTGGAATAAATTAATCGGATTTTGTTTGTGCTGCTGGGCTAAATATTCATCAGTGGCGTCGCAAAACATAACAATAATCAAATTAAATCATAAATGAGATAAAAACGATATCAAATCAATTTCTTTTCTTCTTATCATTATTATTAAATATTTTTTAAATCTATTTTTTTTAATCTAAATTACATTCAGTGCGGTGTACGTCTTTTGATATTAATAAAGAGTATGGTCGAGTGTGGTGTATAGTTATTATCGTCGGTCGTATATCACGACACTTGCCGCGGTACGAGGGGGCGGAGGCGCCTCGCCCCCCGGGGGCTCCGGCCCGCGCAGCTGCCTGTGCCCCACCGGTACCTATGGATCATGACCAGTGACACAGATTGTTTACAAACGCTGTGATCCGAAGACGGAAGCAATATAAAAATATTTAGTTATTTTCAATAAAAAAATATTCGCTCAACCCTAAGATCCTCGGCAACAAAGGACGATCGTCTGATGATTATCACAAAATTGAAAGTGAGGTGACCAGCTCGCAGATTCGATTAAGAATCAATGACACATGTAAGTATAGTGCGGGGCTCATGTAACGGGGATGCGGATAAAGCAGATCTACCCCTCAATATATATTTTGCGAGGGTCCCCATACAAAAATAGATAAATAACGGACAGATAAGCGCCGGAAGACTGATGCTGTTGCCGGACGAGGAAGACGGTAATTTTAAGACTAGTAATAGGGACTGAAAAATAAATAATAAATATATTTATTTAACACTACAATGTGTATTCGATTTTCCAGCGATCATCGACTATTTGATTTTATTAAGATTTATGATGTCATATGAATAATTAAAATCACTCACCTTTGATATCGTCTTGTAAAAGCAAAGTATTATAAAGTTGAAGAAAATATAAATAAAAACTAAAGAGAAACGAAGATTTTTTGCAATCAATCGATTTGCGAACACAGAATCCAATGCAGAATAGACGAATTTAGAGATTATCACTGAACTGACGTGTGATACAGCATTCTATAATAGATTATCAATAATCATATCATTTAGAGATCAGGAGGAAATATAATTTTTAGGCGAAAAGGCATTAGAACTTTTCCGAAAAAATTAACATTTGAAACTGATAAATTGTGATTAAATTAAATCGGAAATTACTTGTCAACGTGAAACAGCATCTCATTGTTCATTTATAATTAATATGTTTGTTTTTTCTTAAAAGTGCGTCAGTCCTTATCCTTCTCCGATATTAGCTCAACATTTGTGACTTCAATCATCCAACTGATACAAAGAATACGTCTTTAAACTCACATCTTGAAGGCTATGAAGCGTTTAATTAATTTTCTGTGCGAATGTATATACCACTATGTAAAAAAAATGGAGAATACAAAACATCTGATCAATCGCAGTCATGTCTGCAGAGAACCTACTTCATTTCAAACGACAGCTCTCTAGATTTTTTTTAATCTGAATTTTGTCTCCAATGTTTGGATTCAGAATTCATTGAGATTGTAGCCCATGTAGATTTTTAATACCTGTGTCGTTAATTTTTAGCAGTTTTTTTTTTATTAAAATACAGCCTCAAGTGATTTTGGACTTGTTCAACATTTGTATTTCTTTTTATCTCAAAGCAAAAGTTTAATCGATTTATAAAAGTTGTCGGAAAAGATAATCGGAAGGTACAATAGAAGGTAAACATGGTAGATGTTGCAGAGCTTCTAAATCTAACATTTTTTTTGTCCGACGTAATTCTTATTGCATATGGTTTTCCATTATCAATTTAGAAAAAAAAATGATTGCGGTAACGGTATGATCAAGTTTTTAGTAATTCATATTAAATTATATCTAAAACATCTTACTAAATGCAAAAGGAAAACCTTTTCCAATTAATAATCGCGAAGGATGAACCTGATTCGATGAAAATCTCAGTTTTTTCTCCTCGGATTGATGTAGAAGACATAGGTCTCATTTCCAGTAACAATAATTCTTAGAAACGGATCGCTTTCATATCTGGATAGTAAATGTAATAGTTAGTTATTCTTTATTCCAAAACCGATGGGGAAATTTCGCGCAGTGTCTAAATTCTTTATCTATTTTTATCCGTGCCATTTGAAAATGAACAACCAAGATCTTGTGATAATTCCTGGATTGTTTTACTTAGATCAGACTTCACTGAGTTTAAAGTGACATCATTGATGTCATCCTTTCATCCATTTTCACCTATTTTAAACCTTTGAGACCATCTATAGCACTGTCGAAGATTAAAAATGTCTCCATAAATATCGCAGATGGTCTGGGTAGTCTGGGCAATTGTATTTTTTATTATAAGCCAAAAAAAAGTCGGTGTAAAAAAGATTTGAAGTTAACGCAGTACTAAAATTACGTATATTCTAATAAGATTTTCGTTCATATTTGAAAATATTATTACATGATTTCTTTATACCAACCCTGGCAATGAAATCAAGTGGCGAAAACAATGTGTTTGCCCCACGTAGGGGGTGTAACTATCCCTAAGCTTCCAATATGTGATAAAACAAGTGTACTGCTAAATCGGCCACCGGTCACTTTTATACCCATCCCCCTCAAAAAATCCGGATATATTTCAAACGATTTCTTTCCATCACTTATTTACAACGCCATCGACTGAATTTCAACCGAAAAAAAAATCACCAAACAAATCTGTTCATATGATAAAAATATCCAATTACCACACATTTTTATTATAAAATTATATAATTTAAAACTCAATTAAAACAATCATCTCATACCGGTCCAATTATGGCATTATCGCACTCGTAATTAAGCTCTCACAACAAGTATATGTACATCACTTACCGATATATATAATATTTTTAATATCAAATTAATGTACTTTCGACGTATTAAATTTTTCCACTAATTTCGTATCCAGATCTTTAGATATATTTTTAAATATTGAGAAAACGTATAATTTAAGAAATCCTTATCACTGTTAATACGTGTGTTTAGTACCTGTTTTGTCTCAGATGTTGAACCCATTAATTGCTTAATTTCGTATATTTTAATTGCACTCAGTCAAATAGCTCGTTAACGTTTTCGGAATAATATTGCTTTAATTAACAGCAACATATAAAAATACGATTTATTGTAGTATCAAGGATGTATTGATTCTTGGATGGGATAGATAGATAATCCAGGTCATCACTCTCCGATTATTTCCAGTCCATTGGTCCAGATCCTGAGAGGGACAACGTCCATAAAACTTGTCCTACCCTATTGTTTTAAACGTATATTATATACTATAAATATATCTTCAAAATAGTTTCAATTATATTTCATTAGTTTTAATAACAAGTATATGACGCGATAAGGCTTATCAATCACTCAATGTAACGGATTACCGAAATTAAATATATTTTTTTTCATTTCTTGGAGGAAATTACTCAATCCGTGTAGGAAAAAATATATTTGATTTCGTCGATGATAAGAGTGTTGGCGCGTGATTGCTGCAAGAAATGTTTCGTGGCAGAAAATAGCTTTAAATAATCAAAATAAAATTACGTATAATACAATTCGGTATTAAATAAAGGCAGTAGGATCAATCGTTTGAGCGAGCGTTTAGTGTTCAACACAGGTGTATGTGGATCGGCAGGTGAAATGCATCAGCTGATTCACCTGTACGCATCAAGCACGTGCATCATTGAGGAAAAAATATTATATCTTTTAATAAAGTTTTTGATTAAATATAATTTATTAATAATTCCATGCTAGATCTCGTGTGTTCATTCGCCATAAAAGCACGTCAGTACTGCTGCCTCATACAATTTTTTTTTAATTATATTCCACGTATCAAAGGTGAAGAAAATTAAAGTCGTATTAGCCAATGACCTTCCCCTACATGTAATTTCATGTTATTTTTATAATAACACCGCTGCAAATTTATTGCATTGCACACATTGATGCGGTAAGTAGTAATCATGTATGAATTATGTGAATTCGAAATTTTTGCTCTTTCGCGTGTTAATCCATTGGCGTTTGCCGAGGGGAAGAATAGCGGTCACGGTCGAATATTCAATGTTTTTTTATGCTCTTATCCATATATATTTTAATATTGAGTGGACAAATGATGCCTGTGATTATCTGCGGATGTGTTTGATAACAAGTCCTGTGGGTAAGTGGGTTGATGACCCAACAACCGAGCAAGCCCGGTGTTCTCGCCGACTACCTGGTTTTTAGTAGGTCCTCATGCCGAAGTACAGGTGCTGTGGCGCGTGCCCCTGCTTTGGCAGATAGCCGGGGCTTCCTACTTCTTGCAGGGACTGTTCAACGACAAACGCATCGAATACCACTTTTTGTCAATCGGTCAAATTGCATCGGCTACGTGTTCGGGAACGATGTTTACTAACCGAATTCTCAAGTATTTTATAATTAAAAAGCAGTTTAAACATGTTTTAATTTTAATTTGAAAATGATAAAAAATAACAATTTCACATCACTATTATATTAATTATTATATACTATTTTTTTTTTTTCACCAATCATGGCCAAAAGTGTGTGATTGCATTGGGTTCTGCCTATTTTACTCTTCGTCTAATAATTTATCTGTATTTCTCTTAACTTATACAGGTTTTTTACGTCAAATACACCCTTTGCAAATCGAATTGATCCTTTTCAATAGATATTTCAATATAAAATGGGTCAATTTGATTCGTAAAAAGGTGTATTTGATTTGCAAATGATGTATTTAACGTAAAAAATCTGTACCTATTGATAAATCTCTAGTGAGTTAGAGAAATAAAATAACGCATGTGCAAGTGCGAGTGAACCAGTATTAGTGAAACATGTGGCGAGTACTCTGAGACGGCGACGTATCTCAGTCTGCGGCGGGACGTCTAGTCTGTGCCGAGTTCGCACGTCACTTATGTATCATATTAATTAGTAAAGAAATCCAAAATATCGTCCAAATTATGATGCATATCATGAAAAACAATTTTTATTGTTAGAATAATCCATTTTTTTTTAAAAAAAGTCGGATTTCATTAATATCTTAACTTGAGATGCCTGGGTTCTATTTTCCATTCTAAATAGACCCCCTTCGAACGACGTGGTTCGTAACGGATCGGTTAAATGTATTCATTAAAAATAATTCACATTATCCTTTACTTTCTGCCATTTATTTATAAAATCATAAATACTTTTTTATAAAATTCCCGTGGTTTTAATTCAAAATTCTAGGGCTGAAGAATTCATCCATATCTTGAATTGAAATGCTTGGGGTATATTTTCATATATTAATTACATGGTAAATAGGGCGACGCCGTTCATTTAGGCCGTAACCGATTGTTTGACAGCTTTTTGGAAAAAAACATGTAATAATAAAGCTATGACAAATTTAATTAAAAATTAGGAAATCGTAAAGAGTTTATGAGATAATTATGATTATGTATATACATTTTTGTATAGCCGTGTATAACAGTCACAAGCTATTTTGCTTAATATTTGAAAAAGAATAATAAGAAACGAAAAGAGAAAACAAGTATTAATATATAAAAATATTAATGTATAGTTAAAGCAGAGGAAATGTAAAAATAACAGTATGTTATCTTAGCAGGTGACATTGATTGAAGTCTCTAGTAGCTTTTATATTTAATAGATAGAGAAGAAAAGACGAGAAGCAAGCTAAAAGTTGCTAAGAAGTAGATGATTTTTAACTCTTTAAAGCTAATTTGAAGATTATTGTTTTAAAATGGAAAACAAGGTGTCTGAGTTGAGTAATTATTATTTTCTAGAAACCATAATTTAATCCATTCCATTCTGAAGGCCATGACTCTTGGTCCGACAGACTTTGGAAGGCAATAAGAAGTGTAATAAAGCAAAGATTTTTGTGATGTAAGTAAGTACCAAAAATACATTCCATCGACGATGGTCACACATATGATTAGACATTGACGGTGACACAAATCTAAAGAACCAAGTTTTTAATTTTAATTTAAAAATAAATCATTAAATCCAACATTGTAGATGTTTCTTATTCACTTGACCATAAAATATATTTTTAACAAATTCGTCAAATAATTTAGCTAAAAATTATCCAGAGTGGAAAAGGTTAAAAAAAAGTCAATAAATCCAAATGATTTTAATTTGAATCGTGTCAAGAATATGTTATTATTTTTCAGTGATTTATTATTTTTTACAAAGCCTTATATTATTAACGGATGAGCTTGTGACACAAATGCAGACTGTGACGCAAAATAAATATTTTTGTGTCAAATTTCAACTCATGTAATATTTCATTTATATTCAAAATAGAAAGATTCCTTACATAAAAATATATTTTTTTACAATGGGGCATCCGCAAAGTATCTACAATTCAAAAGATGATTAGAAGTTTTATGATCATAAATAATTCCTTTTTATTTTAATTATAATTAAATGAAATAGTAAAATTAGGTTATTTTTTTAAATTAATTAATACACAATAAACAATATTAAAAAAAATAATGAATTCTTTAAAAATATTTAGTTTATTTATTTTTACTTACACTTTTAATCCTTTTCAAGATTAGTTATAGGTTTTCATTATAGGAAGACGTTTAAATATTTATAGATTTAACCTTCAAAATTGCGTAATAAGTGATTGTCTGCATTTAGCGTGTAAATCTTTGTCTATTAATATTTCATGATTCACTTTGGTAATTCCCTCTTGAACTACAAATTTATTTTCATCATATGATCATTTCTATAAAAATAATTAAAAATATCAGCTAACTCCAAACCTTTGAATAACAAAATATACACAAAGAAAGTATATATATTCAATATTTTCATATATTAATATACTGCATCTTATTTTTAGAAACGATGTTGTATTCAGTAAGCAATAATCTATGATTAAATTATAATTCCAGAAATTTTATATAGAAAGCTATGCATTTTTAATATTTTATATTGATACTTTGTGGTTTAATTCAGTCTCATTTTTTTTTTAATTTTCAATAATATCATAAATATTTATTGTTATAGCTTGTAAAATAATAAAAAAAACTTTCAGAGTTAAATATATATGTAAGAAGCGTTATTTCATAATTTAAGATAATCTAAGATATTTGATCTATCGTGAATAAAATGAAATAATGTTTTTTTAATATTCTGATACAATAGAAAACGGTTGTGTATATATAAATGAAATGATTTTATATCATTGTTATAAATATTTACTTATTTTGTCTAAAACGAAGTTAACAACATATTTATTCTAATTATACGTCTATTCTCAATTTGAATTCCAAATTCAGCAATGTATATATTGTATATAAAGAAGCTATGTCGTTTGCTAATTTATATAAATTATAAAACAAATGTCTTTTGAACGAGTACAAGGTGTTGCGGTTGATTGTCACCATAAAGCGTTATGATTGAAGGCCACTATTGGGTGGGTCGTTAGAAGCGAGTTGTCGGTTAAAGCAAGTCTGCAAGGTGCATTGGTTAAGTCACTAATAACACATTATTTTCATTATATTTGGTTGCGCCCTGTGGACTGGTAATGACGGACAGGTGAACCGTCTAAGTATTACAGCAGCACGAGCCCCATCGCCTCGGCTGCTACAGGGTGGTCGCAAAACTCGACCAACGTCTAATTTAATTATATAAATGATCCTTATCGAGTCTGTGCAGATGAATGTTAAACGTGTAATTGACGGTTTCAGTACTGCAAATCGTCAAAAAATTGCAGGAAATTATTATTTAACCAAGGAGCTGTCGCAAATCATAAATTATCACGTATAAATATATTTAGTATTTATTTTTTATTGGGTTAGCACGAGCACACTGTAGCTTTTACACCTGATTCTTTCTTCCGGTCTACGGAGGAGACATAAATATACGAAAAAAGCTCTTCCCAAATCTAAAATTTTTATTAACGGCAAGAAAATGTTAAAATGTCCTGTAATTGTTTATGCGTTTATAATAAAAAAAGATCAGAGAAGGCCTCCAATTTTTTTCGGAGTCCGAAGGTACCATGTAATTTGGCGTGAAATTCTGATTTGACGGCCATCACTGCTGACAATATCGGTGGAAGCCGAAGCCAATTCTGATTGATATACAAGAATACGATCTTAATCTCTTTAAAAGTGTATTGTATTTTTTTATAATAGAAAATATATTTCTATAAAAAATAATGTATTTGTCTATTGAGTATAATAATTCGATGACCATCATTGAACTTTTGATGAATAACAAAGAAATCAAGATTGGAATGAGAAATGTATAAATATATTTTAATCTATAAGCAATTAGAAATAAAAATGTACAGATTTTTCCTTTAACATGGATATAAAAAAAAATATTACAAAAATACTTATTTATTATATCATTTGTTTATAATTATTATTTCACGAACTGAAATAGAATAAATGAAAATATTCGATTTGATTTTTTACCAGCTTTAGATAAGCGTATTTTTGCACATAAATGTTTATAATACCTATATTAAAGTAAATATTTACATTTAAATAAATCTTGCATTAAAATAATCGTACTTTTTTAACGTGCTATTTATATTTTTAGTAAAATTTATAAATTAAAATAATATATCTAAAGATATGAATATACGCATCTAATCTCAATTTTAATCTAACCCATCCGTCACGGCGACTCAAAAACAACCGAGTCGTCCGAAGAGGGTCTATTTATAATGGAAAATATACCTAAGTATTTCAAGTCAAAATATTGATGAAGAAATCATATCTTGACATTTTTTTTTAAAAGAATTAGTCTAAGAATAAACATGAGTTCCCGCGGCACGGGTCATTAGTACGTTTCACTTGCACTTGGCACATAGTACCGGTTGCGAGCGAGAAAAACATCACGTCTGTGGCAATAGAATTGAATATTGTTGTTTATATTTTTTTTTTGCAATTGCGGACGATAAAGGACAATTATTTTTTTTTTTTTAGACTATTTTAGACAAATACAATAAGTTTATGACATGTTGGACTTATATCAAATCGGGTCCCCAAGAGGCACGGGGTAATTGCTAAAAATAATCTTTAGGAGGGTTAAATGGGTTAAATTAATTTTGAATGTTTATAATATATATAAAATATGTATTATTATGTTAATATCATTATCATTTGCCAGTCACAAGGTTCTCACTCTCTGAGGGCATGGACCTTACCAAACTCTCGCATGGTAGTCAAGGCCAAAGGAACCTTGAGTCTCACACTTGACGTGAGGGCTCCCCTTTCGTGTCCATATCGCGGTGACCCGAGCCGTCTTGGTATGCGGTTTTTTGTAAAGAGTTTCCCTCTCTTGGTCATTGCTGGCACTGGAAGTACATCTTCTACCATGTTGGTATAGGATTTTACCCTCTCGACTGTGTCCAGGCAAGTAGGAGGGGGTTTGCCTCGGTATCGTTTGTTCTCTTCTCTAAGGCGTTATCTGCTTTTAACGAGTCACGAGTGACAAAAAGCGAGCGACCTGTTTGTATAAATACAAACAATCCTCCTATAGTGCCGAGACAGAGACAACGCTATAGAAGACTAAGCACCTATACGAAACTTTGGAGTGGGTTTTTTTATTTGTATTCTGTAGATTGAACGAAATTAATAAATCAAACCTTTTTCTATTCACATATTTTAAATTACTCTATTTTTATTTTGTTATATATTGTAGTCAACCAAAAAGCATTGTCCTTCATTTCGCGTGGCAAAATGTATTACAAATTTACGAAATATGTAACCTTGACAATTTAACGTTTTGTAAAAAACGGCGATATAGAAGAAAACACTATAGAAGGGATTGCCGCACACGTCGCTCTATAGCAAGTAGCGTTATCAGAGGGTTGACCGTATATATATATTTATTTTTTTATGCAAGGTTTGATAAAAAGAAATATGCGTAATTTTCGTTTTACTCTATGTCAAAATATGCTAGCAAATAAAACGAAAATTGTAATAATTATAATTATACAAAAAAAAATCCGTACGTTTTCCGATTAAACCTCATACCATTAATTTTCGAACCATAATTGAAAATAAAATTTAAATATTTGAATAAAAATCAGACGAGAATTTATTGAATTCATAAATGTTTAATTAATTCCGAATGTTGGTACATTCTCGTTTCTAAAAAAATAATAATAAATATTTTACGAATTGCCACGATAAACATAATAAAAATACATTGCGCCAATCACGCGGCGGCGTCTTCGACGACAAACAAAAAAGTCGTTACCGTCGTCTTATAACAGCCCTTAATAATAGTTGTAGGGGATGGTATCGGGCGAATTTAACGCCTTCCCCGCCCGTTTAATATTGCATTTATATTCAAAGTGACAATAAAGTTCTTTGCTTTTAATACCCGCGATGCGGAGCGTGCGCGGGCTCCGAACGGGCACGTGACCGCGAAAGCAAATCGCGCATTACACTTTTTGCCGAAGAAGAAAGCGGCAGGTGGCGGAGCGCCAACAGGTGGAGCCTCCGCCACCGGCCGGCCCCCTGCCTCATTCCTTAATAACCTTTGCAAGATTTTGTTTAATCCCGACCCGACGAAATTATAATACGTCTATACATTTTTAATGAGGCCGCAAATGATATACAAAGAATTTGATAAAGATGCCAAAAATAAATGATAATAATTGCTTTTTAATGAAATCCAGTCATGTTTTTATTAAATACATTATTTTGAAACTAACTAATGATCCGCAAATCTTATTATACGTGTATATTTAGAGCCCAACATGGCTCTTTAATCTAATTAATAAATAAAAATTGAACGTCAACAAATGACGATATTAATGAGTCGATAGAATCTTATTTAATTAATAATAATCGTCAAATTAAATAAATAAAAGATTAAATAAATTAATAATTAATTAGGAATACTTGACTTTCTTTCAATATTATTTTTATAAAAGTTGGATCGTCATAAAATTTCGTAATGTAATTTATTTATAAAGACACAGCATGTTATAAAACTATTCATCAAAAAAGTGGGGAAACATTCAACTGCTTCTTGATAAGTTTATTAGAAAGACACCTGCCGAAACTAATATGACTAGTTAACTTTATTACGCAAATAAATATTTATAATATCAAATTAACGTTTTCATAGATTTTTACCATTTGTGGTGTATAGTTACGGTGACCATCCGTTCTGTGTTTATAGGAACAATTCTGTACTTCAGCAGCTTAAAATAATTCAGAAGTTTAAGCTGGTTCGATACATTGAGACGAGATGTATGGAAAACCTTTTCCACTCCGTGGACCAGACATATTGGCCCAAAAAATATTTTAGACCAATTATTTTAGACAACTTGAACCAATTATTTTTTATTTTATCAAAAAAAATGTCTTTTTTTAATCGGATATCACATCAAACTCTAAAGATGCTTCTTATTCATTTTCGCAATGAATATCTCTTTTAATTGCTGGGTAAAATAAAGGTCAATGCCCATTATTTGACAACAAAATATAATAAAGCACGCAAACTTATTTAACTTATTTCATGTAAATAGATAATAAAATTGTTTTGTTTAAAAAAATGAGAAAAAACAATTATAAAAAAAACTTTTGTTGTGTCCGTAGTTTTTCTATATGTCAGATTTCTACCCTCCTATAGTCCCTATCTTGGCACTATAGGAGGGTTGGCTGTATATTAATGTATTTAAAGATAATGCATGGGTCAGCATAAGTAATCGAATTAAAATTATATACGTATATTTAGAAAGCATTGTAACAGATTTTTTAGATAAAAAACTTAAGATTTAAACTTAAATAATCTATTAATCATTGCATTGTTTAACTTTAAATTTAAAATATTATAATAAATAATAAAATCTAAACATTCAGTGAAATATATTATGGAATCGCCAGAGGATGAAAATACAGAAAACGTATTTTAAAATTCTTATATTATATCTAACACTAATTTAATAATTTTTTATACCATCTTAGTGTATAATTAATTTAAAAAATTGTAGTAAAATACTTGATTTTTCAACAGAAATTACATCAATTAAATATTAAAAAATAGCATGCTCCTAAACTTAAGATTTTAAGAATATATTAAAAATGCATTACATATTTTATAAAATAATATTACTCTAATATTATTTGGACAAGGACGTATTGGCATAGTATTTCTATTTATTTATTTTAAAAAAATGTTTTTTTTAATAGGATATCAAATCCTATAGATGTTTCTTATTCATTTTACCAATAAAATTCTTTATTTATATATTCGTAAAATAAAATTAATAAGAATAGAACGGAGATTCGACCAAATATGGTCAGGGTCAACTTAATACCTTTCTTATACATATTGATTTTTTGCAATAACGTTTTTATAAATTTAAGTTTGCAGTTTGATTTTATTTAGATATTTGTTATGGTAAACTTTTTACTTTAAGTGTCGTCTTCTGATATGAAGTCCAGTCTCAGACATCGTTTCGACGTCTGTTATGTCTGGACAGTCGTCGCTGACAATAACATCCATTTTCGAAAAATTATAAGGCATTATAGTGAGCATACATAGGCTATAAAAATAAATTAGATGTGAAATAAGGCGGCCATCGTCGCCATTTCGAGTAAGTGTGCGCAAACTGCGATCATTACAGTTTTCCATTACGTTTTATAAGGCTGTAAATTGAAGCTCGTTGTCATTCAGCCGATTAAAGGAAAATTGTGTTTACACACTCGGAGAAAAACTGACGCGGGAAATGTAAAGCGGCGTCGCTTTATGGACCCGATGGTATAATTTTTTATGCGACGCCTATACTGCGCTCACTATGGGGGGGTGAATCGTTTAACTATGAGTATAAACATATTTTTTTATTGCTCAGTAAAATTTGATTATAATTGCTGCGTATATTGTCATCTTTCTCAATTTTTTCATAAATAAATTTACGTAATATAACATTAATTTATACAAATATGCACTTGTTCGTGTAAAACCAAACAACTGGGGGAAATTATTATAAAAAAATTACCCCAATATCTACTTTTACACGTTGTACTACAAATACGAGGACCGTATATGGAAAAAAATGAATTATTTATTAAAATGAAGGGTGATTAATGGATTTTTAACGTGTCTTTAAATGTTTTTTGCAGATTTTTTCTTCGTATCAACGCATACGCCATCCATTACACACTAACGAAGGATCGCCGCATATTGTTTATTTTATTTCCGATATTTCTTTTTTCAGTTAGCACTGTTTCAACGGCGTGTTGAAAAACTTTTCTGGGAATCTTTTAATTGCCATCGTGGAGTAGCGTGTCGCTTGCAAACCTCTTGCAGATTCGCTTTTTTTCAGGTTTTGCCCAGGTGTCTCTTGGGTCTCGAGAGCGACTTCATTAATTGACGACAACTGCGACGACGAGCCATCAGACCGATCGCAAAAAAACGATAGATTTTATTTACTTCTGCCAATTTTGAGCGAATTCAATCTACGAGAATGCATAAATCGATTTAATATATTTAAAAATATTTACAGCACATGGTTATTAAACATTGTAATTAATTTAGATAATGATTGGTTATCCTCGATCGATATTCACCGATACCCTTTTTATCTATAACCAATAATGATTTTTTATACATAAATCTTGATAGAGAATAACTCAATAAATTTATAAAAAATATGTAGATTTTTTTATTGCTTATATATTTACAACAATATAATTATAATCAGTTTTTAACTAATTATAATAATAGATTTATAATTGTTGGCGTTTGAGAATATTTAGTTCATCTCTCAAATATTTGTAAAAAATGTTAATGGTGTATTGATGATTCAACGATGATTTTTTAGACAATTTTCTTGTTATATAAAAAAATAAGCTAACCCGATTAATTTTCACATTGGAAGTTATTAATTTTTTTCTTGACTCCGCCGCAATGGTTGATAATCACTAGTCCATATACATAAATCGAAGTCGATCTTGGCCAACGGGATTTTTAATTACAATCGTCCCATCTTTAGCGCGGGCTCGTTGCGGCCGGTAACACTCCTCCTCCTCCTCCTCCTCTTCAGATTAATCTGGCCGTACTCATTACCGCCGCCCCCCTGCCCACCCTCCGCCTGGCCGGGCCCGCGCAGAAGAGAGCAGAAGAATACCGAGGAGGGCACAGAAGAGAGAACAGAGGAGGGCTGGTAAAAACCAACAGCCGGCCCGATAACAATAACTCGGTACACTGGCCAACAAATAACAAAACAAGCTTTGGTGTGAGATTGCGATGCCGTCTAGATTTATTGGCCACTTCGATCGTAGGTGTGGGAATGTTTTGTGATACACACTTCAGGCCCGGCCAGACAATGTGGCATGCAGCCCGGCTCAAATGATGAACGGTGGGATTCAATGGGGGTTTGAGGCTGGTTAGGACTGTCATAATTTAACAATTTCAATACGCGTACAATAAAAAGAGATATGCATTAATTCTGCAGCTCATTTGGACGACGTTGATAAATCTGGATAGTATCCATCGGCTATTGGATGTGTTCGACACTCTAATAGATGATCCATATATATATATATTTATATTATTAGTTCTATGCGAAAAAAATAGTAAAAAAAATATAAAAAAGTTTTATAATAAAACATGTATTTTTGCTAATTTTTACGCATATCACAACAGCATAAAAAAAGGATTGTGTATTTTTTATTTTTTACTCTATACCAAATTATGTTTATGTGTATATACTTAGAGATATCACGATCCACTAAAAGAATAAATACCATTTTTTTCCTGAATTATTTGCTGTAATACGATCGCCTGAAAAGAAATATTTATTTTCCATTTCGCGCGTTGTTACGTCCCGCTAACCATAAAAGCCAATGACTAATGGTCAAAAATTGTACAAAATGGTGTAATTTATCACTTAGAATGGAACAGTATTTAAGAGAATGGTACAGTATTTGATCATTTATGATCCCAACGTAGAACAAGCTTTAAAATTGTAATGGAACATGCAGATTTGTGTGTCTGAGTATCGAGAAATGTATAAACAAAGTGTGAAGCTAAAAACACAGAAGTAGGTAAGAATTTTCCTCTAGATATTATTAGATTTTAACTTATTAGACTTATCATTATTATTATTTTTTCTTAATTAAAGTATTGGTATAATTTATTTATTAGGTTTTTATTATTTATTTTCCCTTTTTACACGCCTTTCTATACCACAATGGTGTCCTTTTTTAAAATGGCACGGTTATGATAGTGACTCATAAATTAACATGATTAAAATAGCTCAAAATATATACTATGTATCAAAAACTTGATTATTGACCAGTTCTACATAAAAAGTGTGATTATTGTCATGTAGGTCGATTATGATTTTCTTAAGCAAAAAAAAATAAATAGATAAATCCATTAAAATATACTCACACGTATATAAAATTTAAATTATGAATAATTTTTATATAACCTATTTTTTTATAATAAAAATGCAATTTAATTATAAGATTTTAAAATACTGCTTTATAAAACTGTAAGAAATGAAAAGTATTGCATATTAAAAAAAAACATATTTTGATTTATCTTAATTTCAATCATAACTTTATATATAATAAAATAGAATGAGTTGTAATAAATATAGATTTTTAGAAAATTTATATATTTTTTCAATAAATATAAAAAAACTAAAAAGAGAACAATTTCATTTAAAATATTTTGAATGGAAAATGTTTGAAATCTTAATTTGGTTTACAAAATACAATTAAAATAATCTAACCCCAAGTTTTGTCTAGTCCAATGGTTGCCTATTCTTCTATAGATTGGAATATTTCAGCGTGGACGCTTTGGAGGGATGGCTCTATTTTTTTTAATAAATACAACCGATTTTATCATTACTGAGTTATCCAACGAGTGCTAAATTTTCAGATTGTCTCGAGCTATGTTTAAAATCGAGACAATAATCATTAAATATCAAAACAAATATTTAATTTTTAAATGGTAGTGAAAGGTTATATATTTCTATGCAAAAAAACATTATTTATTAATTTAATACTAGATGGTATAAATTCGTGCCAACGATTTTTCCGATCTCCAAAGCATTTTTGTGGCGGTGATTAGCATTTTATTCAGCGATTCTTTCGTTATCTCTTATGGTGAGAAAAACGTCATTCTTTTATGTTTTTCTTATTATTTTGGGGAATACTTGGGCACGGGTAGCTACGTTCATCAAATACGAAGGCGGTTATTTTTGGGCATTAATTCTGTTAATATTTTCGGCTCTCTTTACATGTTCGACAATTAAAAATTGTGACAGTATGACTTATGTAGACAGCAAAACTAAAATATTTATATTTTTCTTTTTATTTAATCTTATACTATAATACTTTATACTTTCCCTATTAATCGATTACAATGGGTTTTCCCGATATTTAAGAAATGGGCGTTAAAAAATCGATATGGTACAATATTGATTGAAATTGTCTGGGAACCTTTGCTCGATCCTCTGCATATCATTAGCTATCTAATCAAATAATTCGAAATAATCATGACTGAGCCAATCTCGGGTCCATATTGTCTGGTCAGTTGCACCGCGAACAATGGTGGCGCGTAGGCACACGCCTCTAACGAAAGGAAAACCCAATTTGATGAGAAAAGCTCGCGGGCCACCAGCTCGTTTGGTGGGTGATTGATACGGATCGTGTAGGTACAAGGCGCAGATTATAGGCCCCGGCGAGGTGTGCGTGTACTGTTAGATCTCGGTTAATCTTCACGCCTGTGCGGCTGGGCGGCACACTGGGCCGGGGAGGCGCCCACCGCGGCGATACCATCGGCCCGGCCCACTCGCCGCTCTGCCTCTCGGACCTTGTTAACTCTGCGTGCCGGCAACACTGCTTGTCGGCGTGTCATAGCGCGGCCGGTGTCCTTGGCCATCCTCAAATTTATTCACATTTGCAGACTTGGCCACGAGACTAAAAAAAAACTCATTTCCAATTCGTAAAGTGCACTGGGATCGTCCAGATCGATATTGAAATGAATCATCAAATCAACAGATGCTCTAACCGATTTCTGAATCGATAATCCACATTAAAAAGAGCGAACAATTGAGGAGGTATGCATTGTGAGATTTCATATTATCTGCATTTGAACAATTGCTTTAATATTTAACATAAAAATATTATTACATCATCATCATAATCATAGGCGCAACAGCCCTATTGTAGAGCTCTGGCTTCATCTAGCATCCTTATCCATTTTATCGAGTCTGCCGCTACGTCTCTCCATCTTCCGGTAAGTTTCAATGATGCAATGTCCCTTTGTACACAGTCCAACCACCTCAGCTTTGGTCTTTCTTTCCTCAGGGGACAGGAAGGCTTGTTAACCATAAACCTTTTCGGCTGCTGACTGTCGACCCACCGGTGACTAGCCACTCTGACGACAGCTGAGACCGGTATATTCTTGTATTATCGGTATAGCTCCTCGTTGCTTCGGATACGCCATTCCCCGTCGTCGAATACGGCTCCGAATATTTGTCTCAGAATTCTCCTCTTCAGGATATCCAGATGTTGCTCATGTTGTTGACAGCTCAGCTCTCAGGCTTATGGCTGGCGACCTGACCTGTATTCGGAGAGCCAAGATAATCTGGAGGACAACCATCATAGTCCTGATATCAGGGTTGAAACAGACGTGTCTCGAGATACTACACGATCTCAGGTGGCAAAGACCCGCATCAGCGTTAGAAGGCCACATAAATAATAACAACAAATATGTTAAGATGAATCTGATGAGGGTCATGCAGAGCTTGACTTTAGTCTTCCTTGAGAGAAATCTCGACGGTAGATGCTTTTGAAGTCCAAAGAAGCATCAGTTTACCAACATGGTAACTCTTCGTACTTCCAAATTGGTTTCATAGTTATTTGTAATAAGTGAGCAGGAATTCATTCCTGAATGGCCTTGTAACTGCACTCTTCGACTCTCAGGGGTTCAAGGATTTGTCCTTGGAAAATGGGCATGTATTTTGTCTTGGTCTCGTTGATCCATGCCAATGGCCGCTTCAATATTATAACGTTCTAGTACAAAAATTAAACTATGATTATAATCACACAGTTATGTGCCGTAATCATAATTGTATGGTTATAATAATATAATAAACCAATGTTGATTTTGAGAATAATTAATAATTCAGAATGTTCATTAAATAAATTAATTCATTATATATTTAATAGATTTATTTAATTTTATAAAATATTATTTTTATCTTTTTATTTATATATAACTCTTTAGAAACTTAATGCATGATTCTAAGTTTAAATATATATATAAAGATTATTTTTATACGTTACTTGAAATTTATAATTTCTGCCCGTTAATTAAATACATATCGTTTCATGGACCTGAAATGATAATAACTTAAGTAGTAAAATCTAATTTTATTTATTACCCATACGATTTTTTTAAGATCTAATGTTATTTATTACCCAACTATTTTATATGCATTTTCCTGCACATTGAACCACAGAAATGAAAGCTTCTATGATAATTCCTCAATCCTTTCACATTAAGCTGATTTAACATGATTTTTAGCAATCCATCAGTGTCTCTTAAATTTCCATCACCTGATTTATATGTCTGCAAATAAATATTACATTCATTTACTCTGAAAATAATACCATACACTTTAAAAATTGATTTTCTTGCATCGGTGGCGTTCAATCCCTGATTGAACAGAGCTGAATATATTTCCTCAAGTTTCTGAAATCAATATTTCAAGTTAAAAAAATGGATTATTCTAATAATAAAAATAGTTATTCATGATTTGCTTTATAATTTGGTACGTGGCGTAAATGATACGCACACTCGGCGACGTCCCGCCGTAGGCTGATGACACGCCGCCGATTGTGTTCTCGCGGCACGTGTCGCGCAGTACCTTCCACTCGCATTTAGCACATCATACCGTATGCGAGCGAGAAAAAACATCGCGCCTGTGGCAACAGAAGCGAATATTGTTGATTTTTTTTTCGCAATTGCGTACAATAAGGTAAATGATTATATTTAATATTTATTCTTTAGGCTTTTTTAAATAAAGATTTATATTAAATGAGTTATTCGAGAAAAATCAAAAACTTGGGGTCCCAAATAGATCGTCGCCACATGTTAATAATAAGATCAAATTTGTGATACGGAAAATAAAGCGTAGGGACAGTATACAATAATATAAACTTTATTCATCTTCTGATAATTACAAAATCCGTTAAAATGTTTTTAAAATGAGCTAAAGATTAGGTATATAAACAGAAGATAAAAAGAGTTTAACGCATCTTTCAGATGAATAAAAAAATAGTTTTATGTCGGAGGTTAAACTGATTTTATCATCAAATTCACTTATGAAGGATCTTCACTATTTATAATGGTTGTGCGTAAAATTAATCCGCCACGGCTGTATGTTATCAGACAAATATAATTTTTATTATAATTTTATATGCATGGTCTTAAGATTGAATATTTATGTCAAATAATAATTATTGTCCAATACTATTCTGATTTCTCTATTTCATGAACATTTTTTTAAATGTTTAATGATTAATGAAATTATATCCAGCGACGTTTGCGCAATCCGCCCGAGCTATGAACAGTTTCGCGTTCATATAATCTGTAACAGCATTGAAACTCCAATGAATGCGGAGCAAATTTTTGACTTTCGTTTCGATCATTTATCATCGAAGTCGATCCGAGCTAAAATATTCGCAGTAATTTGTACAGAGGCGTGATGAACGTTGTTAATAAATTGCAGAAACGGTTAACAACACAATACGGCGAGCTGATATTCGGCCGGGGATCGAGCAGATGCGAGAGATTGGGATTAGTCGTCGAGGTGGTGCTCGGTGGTTTGTGGTGGTGGGTAGGTGCCGGCTGTAGGTGTGGCGTACTTGGCCAATTGGCCGCGAGGTGGCACGAGCTCGTTAGACCAAATAAAATATAGCCGTGCGTGCACCACCCCCCTGGCACGACCGCTCTTATCGGGCCCTGCTCTTGGGCCCTCATCTTCACACCCGAGTGTCCTTGGCGATGTCTGCACCGACGATTCGACGATATCTACACTGTCCTTACTAAAAAAAAATGAGGTTTTTGGCAAACCAACACTGAGTTCTAGCCTCTACTCTTGAATATATCTGAACAAAATGATCATGTTTAAGAATTAGGATCAATATGTGCCTATCTTTAAATAAATGGGCATTTTTGGCATATTTACAGGTAAAAAAACAGCATTAAAATTTTTTACTTCAATGTTTTTGAGGTCAGCATGGAAAATATTTATTGTTAATGTCAAAGCATTTTCTGTAGGACGACGAAGATTCTCAAAGCATAGTTTTTTTCAGTCCTTTGACTAAGAAAGACGTGTTTGAATATTGTGTGTGTCGTGAGAAGTTCCCAATCTTCGTTTTGCGTAGATTTTTTTTTTACTTGCCTTTGGAAAGAACATTTGCGCAGCTGTATACTGTTTCAGTTTCACGCCCAATAAAACGCAACGGAGGCAACAAATAATATTTTCCATATTTATAGAGACACATTAAATATCAGGAAACGTTAAAGATGGTTCAAAAAATTTAAATCAGACAATAATGATTTAAAAAATGAGCCCAAAAGTGGACGTCCCCGTGAAGTTGATGAAGCAGTCCTGAAAGAAGAGGTTGAAGAAAATCCGACTCTCAGTATCGAAGAATTATCGAGCCAAGCCGGTACTTCATGGTCGTACTCAAAGATACTTTACTAAAAATGGGGAAGATTATAAAAGAAGGCGGAGACGAGAAATGGGTACTCTATTCAAACATAAGAAAAAGAAAGCAATGGTTTACTAGGTACTGTGACCAATTAGAAAGTTTACGTGTTAATTAGAATGAAAAAAGGTCGGCTTTAGTGAATAGATACCAAAACATTATCCTTTTGCATGAAAACGCGCGACCACATGTAGCCGATTTGACTCAATAAAAAATGGATGCATTAGGTTTGACACTTATATTGCATCCAGCGTTTATTCTCCAGACCTGGTTCCATCACATTTTTCGCTCATTGCAGCACTATTTACGAGAATTTTTTTTTTAAATGCGAAGATGAAATAAAATCGGCCCTTTCAGACATTTTTGATTCTAAACCTGCAGAGTTTTATAAGAAATGCAATAAAGATTTACAAAGGTCATCGAAAATAATGGTAATTATTTTGTATAATTTAAGTTTAATAAATGATTAGAAATATAATAAATGATTAGAAATATGAGTTTGAGTTTCATTAAAAAAAATGCGACATTACATTTAGGTCCTTTTAATTCTATGAGTTACTCCATATATTTTTCTCGAATGTAATCAAATCCTCATCTTCGTTTACAAAGTGTTTTTGAAAGTAAGGCTTAAACTATTATTATTGCTATTTCATTAAATAAATAATCCCTTGATCCATGGGGCAATTAATGTGGTGACATTTGTGGTATAAATTTTGCCAACATAAGACCGTCGTTTATTTTAATACGCATTTATTTAGATAAGAAAAAGCATTTTCTATGAACAGCAATGGTTTCTGTGGCAACGATTTACTTATAGAAAAAATCTCTTACTTTTGGTAACCTAAAATAAGAAATGGTAATTAAAAAATAGTTTAGTTTTTATTCAGTCTTTAAAGATCCCTCTATCCATTCATGCCCTTTTCTGGCTGTAATAATCAACTGGAAGATTTCTCATTCCTCTCCCTTAAAATAATGTTTCTTTTAACTATTACCAAATGCTTAATTTTGTTGGTTTTAGATGCGTTCCTTTAGAATATGATTGTAATACACTCTTTAGATGTACAGTGGAACCCCCAATTACACGACTCCAAATTACACGGTCCCGATTTTAGTGCATAAATTATTATATTCCATATTATATTAGTTATATCTTGCATGATTTACATATTATATTAGGTAGTGAAAATTCTTCAAGCTTATGGTCGTTTTCTGTTTTTGATATTCTTTCATAATGATGAAAAAGAAGATAATCTTATGAAATGCTTTCTGTGGCAATCTATTATTTTTCAAGAAATCCCCCTTTGGAACTTTTGGAACTCATTTAGTTTTGAATATATTTTTAAATGTTTTCTATCCATCATCAGCAACAAATAAACAACAATAAGACTTATTAATTCTGTCCCTTAAAACAGTTTGTTTACTAAAGCAATATTATTTGAAAAGCTTGATGGATGGAATGATTTTTTTTTAAAATGATTAATGAATTTCACTGATTAATATTACATGATTTTTTTTGCTTTAAGCCCGCAAAACCTAAAAGAATATTTTTTAAGAAAAAAAGCCCTAAAAATTATGATCCTTACTATATATTACTTCTCAATGCATTACGTGAGTTTTCTTTATCTTCATTGGTGTAGGATATTTTTCATAAACGAAAAAGGATTAAAATTTGGTTGATAAGATTTTTTCAAACAAAAATACTTCAAAACTTTCAAAAGATGAAGAAAACATCTAGATGTTTTCTTCAAAGTATTTATGTTTGACTTCGTTAGTTACAAATCAAAGGTATAACGATTAGAAGTCATTATTTAAATGAAAAGAAAATTCTCTGAGATTAATACTTGCCCGCAAAAATAGAAAAAATCTATAGTTTAGTGGATTAAGCTTCAGTATTTAAAGGCGACCAAAATGTTTACAATGTTAGATATTTAATTCAACTTAAATTCATTGACAAAACGACAATGCCCTATTGACTTCTGGAAAACAATTACGATATATCTTCGATATTAATACTAATTAATTTCAGTTAAAACCTGTTAAATCGCAGAGGAATTTTTTACTAAGATAAATAAAATATTTAAGAGCACATATTCTCGAGTTCATATAAGAAAATCGTTCAAAGATTTCTGTAAACACATTAAAATAATATTCTGTATTGGAAATATAATAATATTTTAATGTTTAATATTTATTAATTAAATATTTCTCTAATTATCATCGTAGCATAAACCGTATATGTTACATAATAAAACTAAAGAAAACATGTTTCTTAATTATTTTCACGAACAATATGCAATATTGTGGGAATGTGCCAATTTCATCATTTTGTTGTTATTTTTTTATTATTATTTTTTATCATTCTCCTACATATTAAATGGCGTTGCGTGCACACAACAAACATGTTTAAAGTATAAATCGATCATTATTCAGTTTGTACAAAAATTAAAACGCTTTTTAATAAAACGTTAAGCGTTTTTGCGATGGCCGTGCGAGCGAGCGAGACGACGCTAGGGTCAATAGGCTGGCGCCGATCGGGCCGAAAGTCCCGGGCCGATCGGCCTCGGGCCGCCGACGCTACAGCGATCAGCTCCTCTGGCCCACCCCGGCCGCAAAGTCCCCGGTCGGCCGCAGTACCGGCTCTAGGCGACCGCGGTCACCCTCTTACGGCCCGCCTCGTTTTAATATGAAAAGCGGGCACAAAAGTACAGGGGGGTTCAGAGGTTAACCTTGTTTTCAATACGAGAACACTATAATTAAGTATAATTTATCTTTAATGGGCAACTTTAGATTGCCGGCCGCATCTCTCGGGGATGTCACGATAAACCGACACATGTTAGCGAACGTGTCGGTGTGTGGTTTGATTTTTTTTAATAAGCGTTTTTTGCAAATTTCTCACACTCTATTATTTGATAACATAATATTTTTGCACAAGGATGACGTGTATGCGATCGTAAAATGTATAAATTATAATATTGCTCGGTTATGCATGATTTTTCTAATGAAGAAAATTAGCAAATACATTAAAAACGATGTAAATAAATTGCTAATATCACAAATGATCTTGATGAACACGCAACTTAATGATATCTTCGGGCTATTTCCTGCTTTTTCGTTTTAAATTTACAGTAGGAATTTAAATTTCATATTTTCAATTAAAATAATAAAAAGTATAATGAGGTATAAATAACAAATATTTAAACAACAAACAATTGATGAAGACTATGAAAAAAGTCTAATATTATTATTCGCTATGTAGATATTATTTTTACAGTAAAAATAAAAAATAAAACACATCCGTTTCTTTTTTACACGGGGACAACCGTTCAGAAAACTATGAGGCACACATATATGTTTCATTATTTGAATTAGAAACATTAATCATAATATTAAATAAACATAATATTTTTTTATAGAAATATAAAAATACATTTTACACTTTGCTTTGTCTACATATAAAGATATGTTTTAGTGTGCTTGATGATTTTTTACATGTGGAAAAAATATCCAAGGATTTTTTTTTGCCAAAAATAACATTTATTTATAAAACGTCTCAGATTTCGTATTTGTCAGACATGGACACCTAGCGATTTCTTCCTATTACCGAAGAAAAAAAAACAAAATAGGAATCGTAGAGTATGAAGGAAAGAATCCCCATAATTAAAATTAGCGTTCTAGAAATCCTTCGAGAATTGTAAAGATAAATTTAATAGGAACTTCAATTTAGTACTATTAAGGGTACAAATAAATTATTGATGAATAAAAACAGATTATTTAGAAAAACTACAAAAAATTCAAATTATTTTTATCAAATACCCAATGTGTTAATTTAAAACTATATAATGGAATAATTCATGATGTTAGTATATATAGTCAACTCTTATATAACGCCAAGATAGGGGCCACGTTATAGAAACCCACTCTATAGAAGACTAGGCACTAATACAAAATTTGTATGAGTGCCTAGTCTTCTGCGATAGGTTTTTTCAATGGTATTTTGTTTAACGTCTTTTCATTCTCGTATTTTAAATGACTTTTAGATTTTTAGCTATAATAACAAGGAAGCACTATAGGAGTAACTGTCACACACGCCGTTCTATGTCAGGAAGCGCTATAAGAGGGTTGACTGTAATTTATACTTATAGCAGCACTAAATATTATATAAAAACATACCAGTTAGTTCAAAACCGCAAAGCACAATTTTTCATCCGTCCCCTAAAATCGAATCCGAGATGAGTGTAAAATGGGACTTTCTAAAGTTAATAAAACCTACAACTATCAAGTAACAGCATCTGAGAATATTAAAAAAAAATATATTTAAAAATGTTGCTACTCTTGCTGCAAAATCTATCAGGTATCGATGCTCGTTTCAGTATAGTCTGTTCAGTAAAGTCGTTTCAGTAAAGCCTGGACTTACTATCATATTTTAAGTAGAGTAGTTTATTTTTTTGCAGAAGATTGTCTAACAGTAAATTATCATATTCAGCACACCATCCTTATTACAATTTCTCTAGGAATATGATGAGATATATCAAAAAAAATACTCAGCGATCGTCTCATTTGATATTCTTGGTATATTAAACTTAAAAAAAATACATAACACCATGGTGCTTTGGAGCAATCTGTAGTTTAGTGTCGTGGCCGCTTTATATATTTTAGCAACACCCATTGTCCGGGTCATGGAACATAATGAATTACATTTGTAATCGGTGCCGCCATCTTATTTTTATATCATAATTCATTGCTAAGCAGCATCTAAACACTTTCACACGGATTTATTTATTGCTTCTTAATATCAAGATACAAACTTACATTTTCATATTTAATATATCGATCACGAGAAATAAATTAACATCGCCTCGCAAGTGGGAGGTGACTGAAAATCCAGAACTTTGGTAATAAATTTAAATATTATTCAAATTTCGAAAAAAATATATATATACACATCCACTACATAAGCTTAATTTATTGTAATTGCGGGCGTGTCCGGTGAACTTTATACGAAAAAATTGTTAACTCTGCTTAAATACACCGCGATCGCGATGAATGATAACAATGGTAACAACCATGATAAGCAAAGAAGAAGTGAGATTGGAATGAGGTATTGAAATAGCGTGATGATGTTCTCGAGATGGTTTTGTAATTAGATCAGACCCCCTATCGACGTACACAATTAAAGGCTAATGGACGCTTAAGTCGTTATGTCTACTAACAATATTATGAATCGGCGCTATTCAAACGGGTTATTTAATAAATAAATATTTTTTATAAATATTCCTTGTAACCTTTGAAACGCATATGTATCGATAGCAATTATTTTGCGTTGCCAGTGTTGGATATTCTTTGATTTAACACTGTTTTTTTACACGTGCCGGGTTTAGCAGATTAATCTTATCTGCGAATCTGTTGTCGTGGTGTGTTTAATGATTATGATGGGTGATGTGGTACTAGGAATGCTGGTAATGAAGAATAGTATTTAGTAATCTGTCATATTGATATTATGGTCATAATGCAATTCGCATGCCAATGAACTTTAATTCATAAAATAATTAACAATTGTATCGCTTAAAATATATCGCACAGCCAGCGTCAATAAATTTCGCGAGTTTTCTTGGCTTGATTATTCGTATCCTTGTTTTTTATTCATTAAATTTTTTTAACTACTTAAACTGTATACAGATTTATTATTATAATACTATTTAAACCATCCCTAATATCATAATTTAATACCTGATTTTTTTTACCTTATTTTTGATTTATAACATTTATAATTAATATAATAAAAAATAATAATCCAAGTAAAATAGTTATAATTAGTAAGATTCGACTTACCCATGTGAAAGCTCATTTACTTTTTTTTTTTTTAAATAAAATTTAAAGATCTTCTCAAAATATAACTAGATTGCGTTTTTTTTTTATTTCTTCTATGGCATTAAATCTAGAATTTATTTAAAATATTCACAGCACAACTTCGCATGAGCACATAAAAGGAGACCTAGCTGTATTGTAATTTAAAATCCGTTTTAATTAGTAATTTCATAATACATTACATCGTCCAAACGCTATATTCTACGAAAGTAAAACTAAATGTATTGTTTTGATAATCACCGTAATTGTTATAGTAATACGTGTGGTTGAAGAATATGTTACTTAAGAGTTGATTAAGAAAAATTATATAGCATATGCACGTAAGATTTTTATTTAATAGTTCTATGTCTTTCGAATGGATAAATAATTAATATAACAGTACTGGAAACTAAAATAGATAAGCTTAATAATGAAAAAAAATATTCTTAATAATGATATGATAAGCTTAATAATGAAAAAAAATATTCGTCAATATTAATATTGTTCCGTTTTAAGTACAATCATTCTCTCGACTCTTATCGACTTACGACGTAGTGTCGTTTCGCTATCTTGAAAGTAAGTCGAATCAGTGGTAAGATAAATTTCATATATGAAATTATATAAAAATAAATAATTATTAATATATACAGTGCGTTGGCTGTGTTTATATATCAATTTACTATACAAGTGAAAAAATATAACCAATATATTTATTAAAATTATTCTCGATTATTTTCATCATCGTAGCTACGTATATCCAGTCTTGCGATTTTTCAGCAATTGCAGTAACGAAGTTTGTTTTATTTATAAACATATCCAGATTAGTTTGCATTGTTTTTTTTTCTTAATAAAGTTCTTGCTGATCAGATGGTATACTCTCGAAGATCCATAGATGCCCGAGATCAGATTTTCATTTTTTAAAAATTCCGTTACTGATCTGGGCAGAAGCTGCAGCCATGTTATTAATAAAAATTTTGTTACAAAGTTCCTTGAGTCTTTATAGTTATTTCAACACGTTTAATTTTTTCATCTTGGTTTAAGAATTTCTCAAAGACTTCCAAAAAAAAAATTGCAGCCACATCTCTTAGAAAATTCATATTGTTAATATACTATTATAATAATACGTCCTACGAGTCTCACACGTGACGTGAGGGCTCTCCTTTCGTGTCCATACGGTGGGGACCCAAGCCGTCTTGGTATGCGGTTTTTTGTAAAGAGTTTCCCTCTTTTGGCCATTGCTGGCATTGAACTTACATCTTCTACCGTGTTGGTATTGGATTTTACCCTCTCGTCTGCGTCCAGGCAAGTAGGAGGAAATAAATTAATATATTTGTGTTTATTGATTATATATTATATGTATGAAAATATAAATTAAATGTATATTTAGTGTTATGCCGCACGGTTTAGTGCAAGTGCGCGGTCTGCTTATCAGTGCTAAAAGCGTATTGGATGGACGCGGGGCGGAAGCGGGTTGTGGGGGTGGATCTCGTTGCTAAGCGCCTTGTTGCACTGCGACTCGGATCAGTCCCGCGCTCTCCATATTGAGTCACTTTATTTTATCCACGAGTCGCGACTGCAAAAAAATATTCTGAAAGCTCACAATTCATAACAGTTTCATATAAAATAATCAGATTTTTTTAATTTCGCAACTGCAAATATTTAATTGTATCAATTTTATATCTTATAAAATAGAATTTTAAATTTATTTTATTGAAATGTATAAAATATAATATATAGTATTGCCCAATAGACTTAACTATAAGTGGGAAATTGGAAAAGTGTTTTTCTCACTATTTAACGTTTCTTTTTGTGATAATGTTTCAAAATAATTCATCTGAAAAGTTTTGCCATTCCTTTTGGATTAATTTTCATTATTTTAAAGATGCATTTAAAGATCAAAACAGGTATAAAATACAGTGAATTGACGATGCGTGATTGGTATTACAGAATGACCCAGGTCGCCAATCACGCATAAAAACATAAACAGTAACCTGAAAAAAATAACATTTATTCTTCTTTGGTCGGCACCCTCATGTCTGAGGATCGTGATCATTCTCGTTCCGAAAGTTCTTGATTTTGTCTCTCCATAATTCTCTGCATTCTGCATCCCGCATCACAGCTGCTATGGTGGAGCCTGTGGCGGTCTTCACTTGTAATATATATATAATAACTTATAATAACATATATAACAATAAAAAAAAGAAAGGATTACAAAATCTCATATAAAATATCAACGAAACGACGATATTCAAAATCAAATATATCTACATATTCGGCCAAGTGGTTGAGCAGAGTAATAGCTCTGGTTACGGAGAGTTTCTGAGAGCACCTGTCCTCACATTTGGCGGAAGAAAAAACACACGCGGACGAGCTTGATGGCAGTGAGGTGGCGCCCATAGGGGCAAGATACAGAAAATGTATAAGCGCGTCGATAGTTTGCAGACAACTTTTACCATTTCTAACATTTTCATTGGAATTTTTCACTGAAAGATGGTCCATATCCATAATTTTATCCTAGTGAATCATAGACTAAACATTTATGCAAATACGATTGCAAAGACGATTCCGCCTGGCACACGGTCGCATTCCGTGCCGTATTGAAGAAGGCAATCGACCACCACCTGGGCCGCGGCTGGTCTCCCCACGTGGGAGCAGACGCCGGGCCTGACCCATGCCGGAGGAAGGTGGAGCGGTGTGCCTCGTCATCGAGAGCTCGTTTATCAAAGCCATGATTTCCGATGACGCACCAGTTCATGTGCCAGCTCTGATTGACTCCCAGCCACATATTACATTACGGCCGTCCGAGAGACGATCCTCGACCGCTTATTGAGTTATACAATAAAAATTTAATTTGTGCTCTTATTAACCGTTTATGATCAGAAATTAGCATCGCACTAATTGGATCTGGTCCCGGACTTGTGTCTACATACATGTGTACACGTGTACGCCGAGTACGTGATGGGGAAAGTGGGTATCGCGTGGACGTGGGTCACATGTTAACAATATCATTATTATGCCATTTTTTTATGAACTCCTCCGTCTCTGTGCTAATTGAAACCATATTCATATGAAATCTGTGCGATGAGATCTCGCAACATATGTACAATTGGAATTACCTTACCATAATCTTATAATATCCTTGTTATCCACGTTGATTACTTACTATGAACACGACAGATATCAAGATCATAGTCTATATATCACGACTGATATATAGACTATAGTTAATATTATATAAAATAATAAAGAATAATGCAATTTCTCATTGATAGAAAATTGATTTTATTAGTTATCTTCAATAAAATTTAACATATGTTTTTATATTAATTTTTTAGATTATACCAGATTTTAAATAACCTACATTTTTTTTAAATTCTACCACGGGTATCATGGCTTGTAGCCAAAAAACAATATGATATGATAATGCAAATTAACCGCAAGCTAAATTAGTAGTCGAATGGGTTAACCTTCAGATGAAATTCATGAATTCTTGGAATTCTCTGGAAGTCTCTCACACTTACATTTCCGCCAGTGGTGGATTTATAGGAATGCTTATGATTCTGGAAACATCAGAGCCCCGATCATTGGGGGCCCCCAAAAAGGCTCCAAAACTGTACTCGTTATTTTATAGAGTTTAGTTTCGTTTTCTCTTTTAATGCGCTTCAATTTCAGCTTCACGTATTATTATTATTATTAGATTTTCTAATATCACAACTAAGTAGACTAGGAGATGAATTTAAATTTCTAATGTAGAAGACAGAGCAATTTTAATTATAGATGAAAAAAGTATTAAATAGGTCTGTTCCAAATTTGTATACTATTCTAAAAATCTTTTTAACAATGTTGTGAAGCTGAAAAACTTTGATATTTTTGTTTGTTACTAAACGAATATTATTTTTCTTACAATATTTTTAAACAACCGACCCCCCCCCCCCCACTCAATTATATATTACTATAGCCATCTGAAATGTAATTAGCATCAGGCCCCAAAAAGGCACCATCCGCTACTGATTATCCCCGTATTTTTAACCTATCCGTGTCGATATTGGGTACCCCAAGTTTTTGATTTTTCTCAAATAATTCTTTTAAATATAAAAATCCTACATGTCACAAACTTTCTGTATTTGTCTAAAAATTTTTTAAACAATTATATTCGCTACTGTTGTCACGGGTGCGATGATTTTTTTCACTCAAATCCGGTACGATGTGCCGAGTGCGAGTGAAACGTACTAGTGACTCACGCCGCAAGAGCTTAGTGATATCGCACGGATGGACAGTTAGTTAAAAAATCTAAAATATTGACTAAATTATGAACCATATTATAAATAATTATTTTTACTTTTAGAATAATCCTTTTAAAAAATATGATGATTAAGATGAAGTATTCATTGACCATTTTTTATGAATGGCGCTGATAATTTTTTCAGTCATACTACTCACTTATCGTCAAAAAGTAAACTAAAAATAAATAAGAAAGATTATTTTATCAACACAACTATGAACATAGTTATTTTATAATTTAATATTAATTTAATGTATGTATTTGGGTTATTGTTTTTTCAACTAACATAAATATTTTTTAAACATACTGCTAATAAATGCTACATTTATATTTTTCGCCATTATTTTTTTCTTTTTTTAGCGTATTATTTTTTTTTATTAGACTAGTAAAAGGATTTTTATTTATTTTAATGCAATTATTAATACAAGAATATGGTGGATTATTTTCCTTTTTATATTTGCTTTGCAAAAATAGCCGTCGACAATACGACAAATCTTTGCTCCACTAGTTTTAATTAAGTTACTGCAATTAGAAGCAATATTTTAATAATCGTAATTGATGTAATATTTTTTTATGTTTTGTAAGCAAAAGACAGACTCAGATTTAAATAAAAACTAATTTCTTGGCTTTGAAATTTGCTAGCAATAGATAGTTTTTGGTATGCATTTATGTCATCGACACTTATTTATCTTTATGTAATCAATATATTATTCCGTCTGTAACTTCATAATTAGTATTAACGTATATATTATTATTAAGTATAAATATTTATTTCGAAATTGTGATTTTATTTTAATTAGTAAAATTAGTTTTACTTGATGGCATCTGAAATTTACCCAAATTACATTATTTTTAGTAAATGCACAACGGAAGTACAAAAAACTACTGAATAGAAATTAAAGAACATTACACTTTCACATGCTTTCACGTGTTTTATTTTAATACATTAAAACCCACTTTAAGGGTTTTATTTTTTGTAATATACATCTGAATTATTAAAAAAATTAATAAATTCTGAAGACATCTGAATGAAGATGAGGAAAATTTAATCCATCCAAATTCCATCAAAATGAAATACTATTATGTATATTTAGAGCTTTAAAAGCTATTTTACCAGCATTGAAGACGTCATAAAAAAAAAAATTCCTGATTTTCCTCATAATTTTTTTTATTCATTATTTCTTTTATTATTTAAAACTCCTTACGTTAATTTCTTAAATACGTTCGTCAATCACGTTCTAAAACTTTATAGTGGATTTTCACTTAATTTTAATAAACAAATAAATATGATGTGGGACCTAGCTTTATTTTTATTTAGAAATTAAAAGTTTTCCGCGCGAAAAATTTATTGTTTTCATTTTCATGCTGCGATAAGGAAATGATAACACTTATACCAGTTTTAAGCATGTCGATTTCAAAAAAATCAATTCCTTTAAAAAATTAAGGACATTTTTTCTACCTTGCTGATCAAAATTTTGCTACGTTATTACGGAAAATTCGATAAAAATTATATTTATCCAATTCTATATCATAACCTGGATCTAATAAATGTGTTTTTTTACGATTTTAGTAATCATTATTGCTTTAGAGTACTAAAACGTATGAATTAAAATATGACTTTCAGACTTAATAGACTATTACGTTGCGTTAAAATTTTATTACCATTTTATAATTGAATACGTCGTAATATTTGCACACATGATAAAAAAAAATATATTCAAATTATATAATTTAATGGGGATTTATCGGGATAGAAATCATAATTATCCCGCGCATTATTTAATCTCATATAATATGAAATAAATTATTAGAGACGCAATTCAAATATTGATTTTACATAGCGATTATTCTTTACTAAAATTTGTATCAAAAATCGGTTCAAATCGTATGCAGTTAAAAATTGCTGACTCTACATACAATAAATTGAGTATTCAAAATTTTAATTGGTACCATAGTATTCTTCTCTATACGTCTATATATTATTATATACTGTTTTTTTTTATTATGATAATAATTCTTTTATTTTTTGATTTGTCAGTGCGGCTTGTTGGTGCGGCGGTTAAAACAATGACTGGCACAATTCGCGTTGCGGGGTTCACATCCCGCTGTGGCGTATTATATCCCATACTAACAAAACCGATATTCAAAAACTATTTTAATATATATTTAAAATAATAATTAAATAAATAAACATTTCTTAAAAATAATAAAAACATGATAAATCGTATTTTTTGAATTTTTTAATGTCTGGTTTTTGATTTTTCCATAATTTTTCATTACTTAATTGCATTTTTTAAATGATGGCATATAATGTGTCACAATTGCCGTTTGCCTGCATGTGCATACGGAATATGTCGTCGGCCTTGTAACACAATTTGAGAAGCGTTAAATCACACGGTACCATTCAAACAAAGCCGAGCTATCTTTTTCACAATGGGCTATCTGTTATGTCATCGTGTGATTACAAGACTTGATTATTTACAAGCGGATGCCTCTATACACCAAAGCCTTCGGATAATCTTAAACGTATCTGTCCATCTTACTATGTGGCACCATCCTGACCCATTCTCACGCTACTAAATCCAATTTCCACATTTTTTTTATATACATCATTTGCGGATAAATATTTTGAACAATACTATAATTGTTAAACTAATTTAGATACAAATTGAAATTAGATAAAATTTAATATATTTAATGAGAGCTAAATTATGTTTTGAGTCATCTTAACTGACGCTATCAGTGGAATAAGTAAGACAAAATCTCTCTAGAAGATATTGCGGAAGTTCTTGATTTATTTAGAAAGCGAGGAAGGACTGAAAATTTGTGCAATAACACCATATCATCACTGCCCACAACTTCAAGGACCATAACGACAACAAAAATAGAAATATATGATGAGTTTATTGCCTTAAATACCTCCGATTCGAATATAATTTTAATATAAAGTTGATTTTCGTTTACTTAGATATCTGCACTCATTAATTATTTTTTATTTGAAAAAATACATTTCAGAAATGTCAATATCAGTTTAAAATATAAATAAAAAATTGGAATAGATTAAAAAATGTTATAATTGTTATTATTAAAAGTAGCATAAGTCCATTTGTAGTTAATTCTATTATTTTATTAATTATTTTTGACGAATTGATCAACGTATGTCAATATTTTTATACTTACGTAAACCATAAAATATTTTGCAATATAAAAATGGACTATTATCACTTTCAAAAACTGCTCATATATTAGCTAAGATTTTTAAAAACTATAGATAATAATAATTAGATCCAGGGCTTATAATTTTAATATTAATTAATCAAATACAGTGAAATCGTAGAGAAAACGTAGATTCCGAGTTAGAAAAAAAATAAAAATAGATAATCTCGAAAAATCTGATTGGTACATATTTTTGTGCTGATTTACAGCTCTTTCGATCTTATAAATCGATAAGAAAGTTTCGTCTTGTACGTTTTTCAATGCTAGTAAAATAGCTTTAAAGGCCCTCAATATACCTCATAGCATCTTCTTTTGTTGGAATTGGATGGATTATTGCATCTTCTTCATCAGATAATTCTTCGTCGGATAAGTTTTCGTGGATGTGACTGTCCACTATATCATCGATATCCATAACTTCCATGTAAGAATTAGAAAATTGATATTTTTCTATAGAACTCTTTATCAAGAAAAGAAAATGTATGATATTTAATTAACACGCCTAGTTAACTTAATTATGTATACTAATTAATAAAAATATTTTTGATATTTTTATATGTACAGACATCTACTTTCGAACATTCAAGATTCGCTCACATTTTGAGAAATTAATTAGATAGGAAAGTCGACAGCTGCCTGTATCTATATAAAAAATATCCCCAAACAAATTGGGAAAACTATATTTTATATCATCATCATCATCATCATTTGCCAGCCACAAGGCTCTCACTCGCTGAGGACATGGGCCTTACCAAACTCTCGCATGGTAGTTGAGGCCAAAGGAACCTGAGTCTCACACGCGACGTGAGGGCTCCTCTTTCGTGTCCATACCGCAGTGTTGAGAGCCGTCTTGAGTATCCACGGTTTTGTAAAGAGTTTCCCTCTCTTAGCCATTGCTGGCATTGGACGTACATCTTCTACCATGTTGGTATCGGATTTTACCCTCTCGACTGTGTCCAGGCAAGTAGGAGGGGGTTTGTCTCGGTATTCGTTTGTTCCCTTCTCTAAGGCGTTATCTGCTTATAACAAGTCACAGTGTCTTAAACCTTTCTTCGACGACGAGATCCTATACACAAATTTTAAACTATCCAATATTAACCGCCACTCTAATAGCCACCCCCTATAACTCTTCTACGAATAACAAAGGGATTCCGAATACGTATTTATCACCTCCCAACCCCTACCGCATTAATAAATCTTCTCCCACAGAGCCAGTATACCCTGGGAAGGAAAACCCTAATCTGTTGACCAATAATTGTTATAGCTTCGATACTTTCGCTCCTCTTCCTTCTTTCTAGGGTGAAATTCTCATGATGAAAGGATTGCCTTTGCGCGACAGGGCTAATATTTTATATATTAATATGTATATATGTATATATGAAATATACTTTTTTAATTTTTAATATACCGCAGCACCCCTATATATTTTATCTACGAGGCTCACACTCCTCTACATATTCGTAATTTTTTGGCCAAAAACAACAATCTTCCATATTCGGACATGACTTCCTATATTTCAGAAGATGTATAAAAAACAGAAATGGAATTAAAAATTGTATATTAGTTCACCATGTATCTGATCAAGACAGACAAGATATTTGGAAGGGTACGAAATTAATATTGATGAATAAATAATGATTGTTTCAAATATACGAAAAATTCGAAATATTTTTGATCGAACCTCGTACATTAAATAATGTTTCAAATTAATAAAACCGAATTAATAAATAAATTAATCAATCAATTTTTTTTCGTCGCCAATTCCGGTTCTAGTTCCGGTACCGCGGCTACATTTGCGAACGTAATATTTACATTATTCGAGGCACACATTCAATTATCGACCACCTTTTTGATATTGCATAAAATTAACATTTCGCAATACGAAATTGAATGCGGTCGATCGTAATTGTTACAAATGCACGTGATGCGGCCGACACGTGATTGGCTCGCGTGCACTTTGACTAAGAAAATTCAACTCGCTTACGACAACAAAAAAAAAACAACAGGAACTAATGATCTACATGCAAAATTATGCACATTTTTATGTATTGCCGTGTTATAAAATTATTCATCGGCAAAAACAATAATTTAATTTGCCTATTATTATTACACTGTCCGCGGCAATAAAACTACGTATTGTATGTAATGTTAAATAGCAGAGTGATCGCATTAAACTGGAATATGTACGTTATAGAAGGATAATTATGAAAATAACTCGATACTTATAATACACCATGCCATTCATAAAACAATACTAACTATGCAATAGAAAATTACGCTAACGATGTTCAATATCAATGAATTGTGATAATTTATCTCGTGTTTAAAATAATTAATAGTTACATAATTGACTCCACATGAACTTACAGAGCAGCTTATTTCTAACATTATAAATTTTATTGACCATAAAGCCGCCAACGATCGCGCCACATTTAACTCTTTGAGCGCATATGCTAATAGACGAGTCGCGTCGACAACAGATGTTGCCCGAAAATTCCGTTTTTCGAGCACTTTCGCCGTGGGTAACTAAATTTGTGCAATTTGCATGTTATAAACACATAGTCGTTAAATTTATTTGGCCGGTGACCAGCCTGTGGTCATCCAAGGTGTATATTAGTCATGTAGAAAGATGCAGAGATAACACACCGCTTGTTATTACCTGGCTCGTTTTTTTTATGTCAGTGTGCAGAGCCGGACATGGCTCTGCTCGGTGCCTCGGCCAGCACCCCCTTGTGATGGGTCCTGTGCACAATGCCTAATTATTCATTCATTTGAATAAAATAAAAAAAAGTGACCGGGAATTAATGCGGTTCGAGCATATAAAATGATGTTGTGAATGAATGAATATTCGAATCTAATTAACATGCGTATTCGTATGTGCTCGTACAAAAAAATGTGTCCATCGAAAGGAAATGTCGATTTTAATTAATATATTTACGACGCAATATTACTAATGATGATACTTATATTTAAATATTTGATAACAACATGCAATTATTTGAGAAATGACTGTAAATCGGCTTAATTAATTGTTTAATAATTAATAGCATCATGTAAACTACACTACATAATATAATCAAACATGGAAATCGTACAGATATTTGAATACAGTTAAACCCCCACTAACACTAAAATCGGGACCGTGTAGTTGGAGTCGTGTTATGGGGGGTATAGGCTGGCGCGTGTCGAATACACAGACGCTAGCCAACGTTTGACTGTATGCACCGCATAGACGGCCTCCCGGCTGTTGTGTGCAGCCGAACCCGTGTCAAATGAATAGTCGTCCTTGTATGTATTCGTCGACCGTTGACCGCCGGCGTGAATGCGACCGCGCAAGTTGGGGTATAGGCGGCGAATTTTTCAATCCATCGCGTTATACGGAGTAGTTTAATAGGGGGTTCTACTGTATTCATAATTTTTTAGAATTAAATGATTTTTATTATCATAGATTCAATCAAAAACAATCTGAATTTATTATTTTATTAATATGTAACATATTCATCTTTTTGTACAACTTATTTGACATTATACAGTCGGCAAATATTTTTTCATTGATGAAAACATTGAGTTAAAACAAAACATTATATATACGTCGAGAATATTGTGAAAACATTTTCTCGACACGAGATATTGAGCACGAATTTAATATAAATGAGTCTACTGTACAAGTTATTATAAAATGTATTAAGACATGTAAACCTTGTAAAGAAAACTCGCGAAATTTAAAGGCTATAATTAGTTATTTGTTTCTTTGTCTTCTATGGAATTTGTAATTAAACTATTTAATTTATTATCTTTTAAAGAAAATTGAGTAAATATTTAAACTAAAATAAAAATACACATAATGAATGAAAGAATGTAAACCAGTGTTTTATAAAAATATGTTGATGAATAAATAAAGATATTTTGTATATAAATATTTAACCCTTTTCAGTACCCTTGAATTTAAAATGCGCTAAGAAATATTTGTTTTTAATTCAATTGAATGTTTTAATGCATTGCAGAATCAAGTCGTTTGGCGATATTCGATTTTTCTTATGTATAATGATAAAAAATATTTATTTAAATATTTTTCGATGGTTGGTTACCAAAATCATTGATTAGCACGCTTTCAAATGCATCGGAAAACCTGACAATTCTAATATATTTATTAAAAAAATACAACCAGCCTTTCTATAGCGCCGGGATAAGGACTACGCTATAGAAAATAAGGTCCATATAAAATTTGGGGTTTGGTTTTTAATATAGATTTTGCAAATAGAACGAAATAAAAGACATTTTATTTATTTTATTGTCTATAAAAATATTTGAATAATTATTTTAAATACCCTCGAGATGAATCTAATATGAGTGAATGAATCAACAACATAATTAGAAAAAGAAGTTATTAATTTTTAAAAAATCCAAATTTGATATTAACCGATCCGTCACGGCGGCTCGAAAACAACCACGTCGTCCGAAAGGGGTCTATTTATATATATATTTTTAAATGAATTATTCTAATAATAAAAATAAGTTATTCATGAAATGCTTTGAATTTTTTAACTACTCAATATGACGCGTAAATGACAAGCACACTCGGCGATGTCCAGCCGCAGACTGATCACTCGGCGCCGACTGAATTCTCGCAGAACGTGTCAACGCACGATTTTACTCACAATCGGCACATCGCACCGGATGCGAGCGAGAAAAAACATCAAGCTAACATTGTTGTTTTTATTTTTGGTGCAATTTTAGACAATAAAGGACAATGATTATTTTTAATATTTATTTAGACAAATAAAAAAATTTGTGACATGTAGGATTTATATTAAAAAAGTTATTCGAGAAACATGAAAGACTTGGGGTCCCCAAATAGACTCTATCGACTTGCTAGACATTTTTTTGGATGACTACTTACCTCATAACTGAGTCAGCTAATAGTTATTATACCTCACCCATAACTCAGCCGTCGATTCAGAGTTAATGCAGCTAAGCTACAACTGATAATTGGTGAAAACATCTTATCAAGCTTTTGTCTCTTCTCCCCATGCGTTCGAAAGGCCGTGGAATTCAGGCAAAATATCAATAGTCTTTGAATAATTTTATAACATTCAAAGATTTGTTTTTCTAGTCCTAATGCTTGTAATATTTATTAATGCACCAACATTTTTTTATTTGAATTTGATTGAATATTCGTTTTAAAATGAACGATTTTCCCTTTTTCGTTATTATTAATTGTTATTAAGTCATGAGTTGTTTTGTTTATTAATTAAATTATCATTCGACTCCGTCGAAAATAATGCGTAAGCTCTATCGTAGTACAGGCATGCGATTTTCCTAAATCAAGTAGCCGAGCATTGTTAGAGTATCCCGGAGAGGTGCGTGCGGCTGCGACGTACATACGTCCCCTAGCTGCATCTCGCTCTCTCCACCGCGAGACGAGCGTGGACGTACGTTCCTTCTTATCACACCTCGCCCATTTCCGTATTGTTATGTACTACTTCCGGTTTTTCATTTTTATTTATGACCCTCTGTTTTGTGAGTGCCCGCCGGACTTTTTTGTTAACGGGGGACTCTCCGTATTTTCTGTTTAATTACCCTTCATGCACACACACACCGGGCTATAATCCCCGTCCTCGTAGCGCAATAACATGTCGAAAGTGTGCGAATTATATGTAAATAATTTTATGAAGGGATAATGACTATTTTATATATTTTTATGATTTTTTTTACGGCGCTATGCAAATTTTTTTATAGATCTGGTTATATTATAATTGCATTCTAATGTATGTGCATGTATTTTAAATCCGTAATGAAAAACAATTATTTTAATCAAATTGAAATGGGAAAAATTTTCACGAAAACAAAATTAACAAAGTAAATTTCTTCGATTGTTGATTAGAAGTTACGTTCGCGACCGAAACTTCATACAAGTTAAATTAATATGGTGCTATCAAGATGTGGCCGGCTCGCGTGCCGCCATTGTTGACCACTGGCAGCCAGACTGAGCTTTCCATCTAAATTGCTGATAAATTGACTTTCGAAACTTTGAGTGTTATTTAGAAATAGCAACAGATTTGCACGCCGATCCGACAACGAGCAATGCTCCATTAATGCTTTGATATTGGCAGATACATCTAATGGTTAAATGTGCAACAATGTTGTCGATTGTTTCGTATAAATTATGATTTATTTTTTATAGGGAAACATATAACTTTTCCTCTAGAATGTCCGAGTTCGGTTGCATGTGTAGCAGAAAGTAGTGGGTTTAGGATTCGTGTTGACACCTTTGTGCAACATAAGTGAAATTCTTTCACACTGCGGAACGAAAAGAAGTTGAAATTCCGCAAGTCGATCGTTGGCAATGGCGCTGTAGAATTCCAATCTGGATTCATTTCATTGTATTCATCTCAATGGTAAAAATCCTACATGTCTCAATTGGAATTTGCAAAAGTTTTCAAATATTCGAATAATGACATCATTTTGTTTAAAATTAAAATCACTTTTTTTAAATAAAAATAAAAATAAAACCTTAGCTTTCTATATAATATTTAATAATCAATTTATAAAAACAATTTTTTGATTACCATTAGGCAAAACTGAGTTCTTAGCACCCATGGATTATCGGGGTAGGCAAGACTTAATTTTTCTGAAATAAAAAAAATATTTGTAACATCAAAATAAACAATACAAATTAATTAGTCTAATTTTGTTCTACGTTCCTCTGTTTTACATAAAGTAATCAGTAAAATTAATTATGCTTTTAGGTAATGCCAAATGTGTATATTAATTTAAATATGAGATCCACATACCCCCCCCCCCCTGCTATTGATTTTATAGAGCTCCTCGAGCTGCTGGAAAAATCTAATCAAACATATTGAAAATTTTCTTAATTTTGTTTTCTTAAATTACAAAATTCTCTCTTCGTTGTTTTTTGCTATAGAGAAAAATATCAGCTTACGAACAACTAATAAAATATTTTTATTAGGCCCTTTTACTTACTTTTCTTGGATGCGATTTTTAGTTTACAGTAATTTAAGTCAATAATACGCGGCTTATTTTTCCTTGAATTTATCAGTTTTTTTTAAACAATCTAGCTTAGACACCAAGAATGTCAATAATATTTTATATATATTATATTAAATATAGTTCAATTAATAATTAGTACTAATAAATAGGATTTCTAAATCATACATCTATTATTTGCTGAAGTGGAAAAAACATTCAGTAAATTAAAATTTATTATGGAATATAAATTCTATAGGAGTTTTAATATTTTTTATTAGGTCAAATTTATATCAGGTCTAAAAATTATTAGAAAATCTTTCACTTAATTAATAACTTATTGGATATAATTTTTTAGTGATGTTATAGATTCTCTTGAGTTTTATTTTATATAATTTTTACAAGAATTTAAGCAAGACTGATGATCATTCTATCTTATAATATGAAAACCATAGATTATAAAAACCTAGATATTACCTCAATTAAATCTCTATAAAATATACACATTGATACTTCTATGCGAATTATACGAATCCGCAGTATATGCGAAATTGTTTCAAAATAATTAATCCAAATATTAATTATCATTAACCCTTTCAGTGCGGGGCGCATCGCGTACATGCGCAAACAAACCGTGTCCAGGGTGCGGGCGCATCGCGTAGATGCGCGAAATTCTTAAAAAATTAAAACTTGTCGTTGCATGTAAACTAGACCGAGTTAAGTGATGGTGTTTGTTTTAAAAATCAGCAAATAAGCACAGCTAACCAAAAAAAAAAAAAAATTTACCAAAAAGTTATATAAAGCATATAAAATATAAATATGAACCGTAGCCATTCAAATCGCGCTTGGTGCCTCATTCAAATCCACGCGCGACTCGCGGCAGTATCGGTGACATACTCGGCCGTCTGGCCGGTGAGGATCTCAAAGAAATTTCACGTACATTATTTAAAATATAATTAAAATGCTATAATTATGGTTAAAATTTGTTTTATTAATTGGGTCCATTTTTCTCCTTAACACCTTTCATACGGTCAAACATGCCCTGGGGCGGGTCCGATTTGTCGAAATTTTTTTATGAAGCGTCTTATTTTTTACCAAAACGTCATAGCTTTTTGATAATCAACATATTGAACTGAAAATTTAACTTTACTTCAACCTTAACATTTTACTTGATAGTTAATGCAGAAAAAATAATTGTTATCTTATAACAGGAATCACCAAACTTTTTGAAAATGGGCGAAATTTATTTTTTATAAATCATGGTTTAAACATGCACTTTGAATGTTGAATGTTGAACACGAATCAGGTCTACAGCGTATCACAGTAGACATTTATTTGCGCGATTTAAATTAGTGGTTACAAGTAAATTAGACCAATTTGTTTTAAAAAATTAGCCCACAAACACAGCTAACTATAATCAACCAATCACAGAAAGAAAAAACATACAAAGCCATATGGAACAAATCGAAAGGGAGTTCAGTTATATCTCGATGTGGCCGACAGTAGTGTTTGTTTCCGTACGCTGGGTCAGGGCTGTAAAAATATTATTGCGTACATTATTTGAATTTCAGTTAAATTCTATAATTATATTTAGCTTTTGTTTATATTAATTTAGGTCCGTTTTCCGAAATTATAGTAATCACTACGACGACAGTAAAGACCTTCAATTGGATCCATACTCCGATTTTGATATTCGTGAAGAATACGAACGTTCCGATTTTGCGGGTTATTATCTGAGTAGAGAGACCCGATATCCCATATTACTTCGACGGAAACAATTACCGAAATCTATTACATTGGAGATCTGGTCCTTTTATTCCTGTCATACATGAGCTTGATAGCTCATCATCAATCGATAAAGAACCGATATGATGTATCAGTCTAAATTGTCTTAGAAAAAAGGGTGAAATGGTATAAAGAAAATTGCATTTCACATTTTGGTTATATTTTAAACGCACATACGATGTACAGGAATATAACCAAAAAAAATATCGCTTTCAGAATTTCAACTAAATGTAATAAAGGAATCTTAAAAAAAATATAAATTGTCTCCGAAAGATATAAATACTCAAATTGTTCGTCAGGTTTCGTTTTCGCGTACAATATCAACTGAATTATCAAAACATCAAAACAAAATCTCAAAAAAAGAGGGTAATGTCACGTTACTTTTGCCCATCGTGCAATGTGACATTGTGTGTAGCACCATGCTTTGAAATTTACCACACACCAGGCAGTTTTTAGATTATATTTATGTTATATACAAATATACTTTGTTGATCTCTTTTTTTTATACATATAATTTTATAAATGACTGATTTGAATAATACCATTCGATAGTTCAATGTATATTATTTATTATTTTATTCATAACACGGTACACTATTGTTAATGCATTTTTTTAATATACTTTTTTTAATAGTGGTATGTGTACTTTTATATGTATGCTCTGTACATACTTTTTAATAATACATGTTTATTATTTATATATTTATTTTTTATAAACAGTAATGTGCATCCTGTAAAATATTGATAAGAATGCTTCTGCTTTCTTGCAAGCAATAATATAAGATTGATGATGACATTCAATGGTGTTGTCATCTCAGATGAATAATATATGTTCTTTTCTATATACAAATTGTTACAGCACCCTATACTCTTTTGACCGTAAAATGTATATTTACGAGTTTGATATGAAAGCTACTTTGATATTTCAAACGAATTGTATCACTAAAAAAAATGCATACACATGTGCGCACTAATAGTGAACATCGCCGGTCGGCCGGTTGATATTTTTGACCAATTCGATATATTCGAGTAAAAAAAAATAGTCGCACGTCTCAGAATGGTTCGGTACCCCACAGTGTGACGTAGTGAACATATGGGGGAACGGGACGCGAGGGGGGCGACGCGGTCGGTCGGCCGGACGCGGATCTCTGTTTGAACAGTGATTTTTTTGTTCGATTTATTATTACGAAAATAAAGCGAATCGAGTTTATTTTTTTAGTTGAGATGGAAGAACATATCCTAATCAACATGTTTGCATAAATCTCTTATAGGAAAATGGTCTAATATAGCGGTTAACGGTGAATACAAATTTACCTCGCCAAAAAAATAATTTGGTTCAAAACGGCGCCGCACTCAGATGCAGAATCGTTGTTAGACCCGCCGCATTGAAAGGGTTAATGTATATGAGGAGTCTTATCCAAATCTATGCTTAACTGTGTCATTTTCTGTGATCTATCATGCTACTACATTCTTATGTATGTACTTGTTTTTCTCCTTCGCGGTTATGCTTAGACGTACAGTGGAACCTCTCATAACGAGCACCTCCCATAAAGAGTAATTCGCATAACGAACAAAAAAAAAGTGAAAAAATTGCTCCCTTAACGAGCGCCATTTCGCATAACGAGTGACGCAAAAAGAGGAAGTCACAAACGTATGACGCACTTGTGTGTGTTGGATCGTATTTCACAGCAAAAAGTTATGAAGGAGAGTTTGGAGGAAGAGGAAGTAGCAGAGAAACAATCTTCTGACGCAATAAGAGAAATGCTGAAAGCATAGGAAACTGTTTTATCGTACATTGAGAAGCATCATCCTAATAAGGAGGTGGCTATGCGTGCTACAAACATATTCAATAATAACGCTGTGTCACATTTTCACCAAATTTTAAAGAGTCGGCTAAAACAAATGTCTCTAGACAGCTTTCTAGTAAAAAAATAATTAATTATTTGTCATAAATTAATAAATAATAAGCTAGTTTCGATTTTTAAAAATGTTTTTATCCAGGTTGTTGCGATCTTTAACAATTTATAAGCATGTAATTTTATTTAAATAAACGTTAAAAAAAATATTTGGCATGGAACGCATTATCGTGTTTTATATTGATTTATATGAGAAAATTAGTTTCGCATAACGAGTGTTTCACACACGAGCAAGATTCTGGAACGAATTATGCTCGTTATGAGAGGTTCCACTGTATTTGGAATTGCTCTCTTCCACAAATTAAATATCGAATATTTTATCTCATCTTACTTATTTCAATATTTAATAAATATTAAATTATATATATTAGAATAGCATACATATGTTTTAGTCTCAACAATATGGGTCAAATAAATGTTAATGTTAAAAGTTCTACAATGTATAAAATAATGGTGTTTATATAAACGATAAAAATATTTTTAAGTGTAGCCATTGTTTTTAGAAGTTAAATTGGCAAAAGCAGATACTCTTCAGCTATTACTTACCACAAAAATGAGCAATGTGAATTTAGTAATGCTTAGTTAATATATCCAATCGTTTAATACTTATTTTATAATACACATTTTAGAAAAATCGTAAATATTTCTTGTTAATATATTAACATTAATACAATGCAGAAGAAATTGCCTACTTATTTCTATTCGTTAATTTCTTTAATTATAATTTATTTAGAAAATAACTTTTAACAAGAGGGTTGACAAAAGAGGATTCACCGATTTTTACGTGTTTATTTTTAAATATTTTTAATTCTATTGGTTCGAATTATAATATAATATGGGATAATACTAGATATTCGCTGTGCATGATAGTAAAATTAAATTTTTAATATGAATTTTCACGGAAAAGATTTTCAGCGTCAACCGGGGGATAAAGACGGGGGCGAATTATGGCGAAAAATAATATAATAAAAATATACGTGCTTTACGACTTTGCCCATACGACCATGGCAGATTTGATATTTTTGATACGAAAATATCGCGGTAACAACAACAAAGGCCATTCGATTTACATAAAACCTGATTCGTGACGAAGTATAAATTATTATGCAATAAATTACGTACTCGTTCGGGCCACATAAACACACATGCACGCCGAAAATACGGCGGAAAAATATTCAAAAAAAATTTTCAAAAAATAAAATAAAACCCCTCGTTGTGTGTTATTAATTCACTTTTTGTGTTTCTGCTAATTTAGCCCGAGTGTTTTATTAATTCAAACATGTAGCCCGCGCGCTTACACGCCGAAATTTTGTTTGGGTTTTTTTTTACGCGCTGACTAAATTAGTCAATTACGATTCGAACACGATGCATAATATTTGTATATCTCAATCTTGATATTTTTTTTATTCACGCATATAAAAAAATATATATAAATATTCTGTGAGATGTAAAGATGGCGCGGCGACCGTTAGTAAAAGCCTTCTACTTAGAGGTCCATTAATTATTTTTGAATGCTATCAAAAGTGAAATCACTTCACACATAGATTTTTATTAGCTCTGAACAATATGTCTATAAAAATAAATTATAACCAGGTCGTTAGCTTTGGGCAAACAAATGATATTGTGCATATGACAAAATTAACATATCATGACTAGAAATTGTTGAATTGTAATGGTTAACAATAGACTTTAATGGCGGTTCTTGTGAAGGATTGCCTCTTTAATTGGCTTAAGTTTTTTGACCTAACAAAACAACTTAATTAGTCCAGTCTGACAGCGATTAAAGCATTTTATTGACACCATTTACAATTGTAAATGTAAAAATTCTCTGTAATAATTCTCAGGCAATGATTTTGAAAAGTATAATTAAACCATCCGTCATGGTGATGATGGCATTAGAATCCGGTTTCATTCTATTAAATGATACATTATATAACTCGATACAGTGTTTAAGTTTTATTTGACTGGCGTCCTAATTTTTTAAATTTATTCAAACAACGAAAATATATTATTTATAAATTATTTACTTATATGCGTTGTTCATGTTTGATTTTTTTATACACAATGAATTATGGCCGAAATTATATTTGTATACGAGTTGTGTTTGATACTGTGTTTATAACATTATAAAAATATATAACCCAATTCCTATATCGCTGTTTAATACAATCTGAAAATTTCAATAATACCATCGCATGCCAAAAAGGTATTTAGCTCGTATCAGTGAAGTTTAACATTTAATTTTCGGGTCAGATCTTCGAGCCGATAACTTTCCGAACTGTTAATCCGACCGCAATATTTGTAGTTTATTTTAAAAAAAATATATTACATAATTATAGAAGAAAAAAATCGAAATAATAACATGATCAATGCAAATTCCCATATATTACTTTCAGCATTAATTGGGCCATACATCACGTAAACTGACACAACAACTACCCCCCATGCGACTCTTGTATAAAATGCCACGACGAGAGTTAAATATATTCGTGTATAATAAATTTTAATTAAAAATTAAGACGTATCTGTGATATTATATATGCTTTTAAAACAATAATTAAATGGCGGTATGTGTAGCATTAATGAGGGCGCGTACACAATGTTTCAGAGGCGAAAATAAACATAATTTATTTGTTTTATTCGCAAGTGGTCTTTCAGCAGGCTATACAGTAATAACAGTTATTTTCATAAGGCTTATTTTGAGGAAAGTGTTTTACGTGGGGCCATTTAAACAAGAAGCAATAACCATAAGTTAGAGAAAGCAAATCCAAACAGCACCCGCCGAAACACCTCGCCGGTGACTCACGCACAACCCCATGGTATCCCCGTATGCTAATTTCGACCTGGTCATTGGTGAAGGTCAAACATAGCACAAAGGACCACTTTTGACCATTGACTATTTCCAATCCGCGCCACGATGAGCAAAGACAAAGACAACTTAACAAACTTCGATTCAATATTAATATATAATAAATTCATTGAACCAAATAAATAAAATGTATATTAAAAAATTGACAAAATGTATAAAATGCATTCTTACGATCGGTCCAAATACATTTAAAAATTTAAATCATTTTACAATTTGCAAAAATAAATGTTTTTACAAATCTACATGGTTTATAATTAAATTTAACATTAGACATATTCATTTTATAAATTATGCAAATATCACTAAAAAAACATTTTCTAACAATAAATAGTTAAGAAGTGATTGCACAGTGATCTTGCTTGATATTTTTTTTGTGTATTTTTATAACAGTGGTGTTTAAAAATGTACAATAAAAGTATATTCAGTTTCCCTGACAGTACTCAATAATATGGAATTAAGCTGGTTGCGAATTTGCTAATAAAACATTTTTTCGAAAATTTCTCTTTGTATATTTAATAAATTAATTTTATTCATATGAGAATAATTTTCATAAATTCAACATATTTAAAAGAAATAACAAATTTTAATATTTCTTCATCTTCATGTGCAAATATCGACAATTTTAGGGATCAAAATCCGCTTCAGTTGCGAAAGTAGTGGATATACTACAACTTCTTTCTATACAACCACCGCTTTCCTTTCACTTTTCCCTACATGATGGTTTGCATCGAATTTTACGGGTTTTTACGATGTCCAGAAGCTTCCGTTCTTTGTATAGGAGCTGAAATTATTAATATTTAAATATTATATATTGAAATTGATTTAAATATTACATAACTCAATATGGCCTAAAACCGTACAAACAACCAACCAATAAATATTTAAAATATATTTTTTTACTGAACATTTTTAGTCGATTTTAAGTGCATGCAAAATTGTATACATAGAAAAATTATTATTAAATACTTCAATGGTGTAGCGTTCGGATACAGAAATTAAATATTGCATGTAGAGCATGAGGGTCAGAACAGGTGCCCTTCTGCAAAGTTAAATATAGATAAATACACAAATTATTAGGTTACTATTTTTCTGATATTTAGCTTTATATAATACAAATGTATATTAATATAAAATGGGAATAAAAGAATTTTATTTACGATTATTTATTAAAAAAATAAAAATTTCTATCAAATTTAGATAAATGTTCTACGTGAATATATTACTAACATTTTAATTTAAATTGCGCTTACATAAAATTGTATTTAAATAGGTACACTGTTAAAATTTAAAACTATTAAAAAATATTATAAAAATTATCACACATTAGCCGGTATTTATGAAAATTCTCTCAAATTATTTTAATATTAATTCAAAACAAAATCTGTATTTATTATTACTTGACGATGGATGAATTACATGACAGAAAAATCTAAATAACTCCATTTATCTATAAAAAGGTTTTATAAAAATTATAAAAATGCGGAATCGATGAGACTCTCACAATTACATTTCACCCTAGCCAGTGTTATAAAAAAATCACAAGAAATCATAGATTTCCCTAAAGGTTAAATTTATAAGGGTACTAAACTTAGCGCAGTCTGGGTTAATTTACATTATCAAACTGATTATTAATAGATTAATTAACTTACCAATAAAATCAATGTAGATTGCATTTTAATTTTCTTAAGAACCCAAGACAACTGTAATTTTTGATATAGTAAATACATTTAACTCATTAGATATGTTCTACCAAAAACCGTGGTAAATAAGTGATAGAATTCATAGAAAAAATTTAGATTGGTGTTGTAAAATTAAAAAAACTTTTATTATTCCTGTCCTGTGTTAAAATTCCTAAATTCTTAAAATCCACTTCCTTGTTTTTTGTTTCACAAGTTGTTAATAATACATTTCTTAATATCCAGTCATACAAATCTGTAGATTCCGTTGAAATGCTAAAGCTCGCGAGTAAAGTGAGAAAATGGTGCTCCATAGATAGAAAATTGCACGCCAAGAATTAAGCAGCTGTTAGTCGATACTTTTCTTCATTTTGTTACCTTTTTATCCATTGGTCAATGGATATTGTAACTTAAAATTATGTCCTTCTGGACCAATGGACAGCAGGACAAAACAACGTGTGAAATTAAAAATACTTGGAATCGTGTTGGAACAAATAATTCGTATTTGTTCTTTTTAGTGGACCGTGTTCTTTTTAACTGTGTAAAAAAATGAGTGAGGATTATTTGAATTTTTTTTTAATATATATATAATTAAATATGTGCTTTGACTAATATTTTTGGTGTCAAAGGCCACCCTTAAATCCACCTCCCACCCCCACCGTCCGCCACACATCGGACGACATGACAAAAACATTTTTCAGCAATAACTTGTCGACTCAAAAATAAAAGGGCAAAAGACGTCCTTCAAAAGACTTTTACACGGTTGATTTTTTCGAATTTTCGTGTAAACAGAAACATGCTCCAGTTTTATGGGCAGACCGAGAGCCGGGGCTCTTAAGCCCCGTGTTTATGTGCAGGGGGTTGGTTTTTAAACTGACAGGTCGCAGTTTATAAATGGTTAATCGGGTAATTGCGTGCACACAGCACTCGGCCCCACACCCCCTGTCCGCCGGCCACATTTCGCTATTTATTACAGCACCTACACTTCGCCATATTGCCTATAAAGTTAGCCGTGTGTATGTGTGTGCTAATTATTTTCATGATTATTTATGTGCAATTAAAAAAATATATCAAACGTGTGTGGCCGGAATTGACGTATTTTGAGCTTTCAGCAAAAGCGCTTCGTAAACAAATCGATCAATGCTCGAGTAATTTGAAAATAATGACTGTAAAAATACAATTTTCATGCTATATACAATCCTTTTTATTATTAATATATATTGATGTAATGCAATGGCATATTAATTTATATTTTATTAGTATGCGAAGATATTTATTTCTTTCAGATGCAATATAAATTGCATAATGCTGGTTATGACGATAATTTGCATAAAGTCTAGAATAACTTCATACTATTTTTAGATTATGCAAATATTATAAAATTGTTATCTTATTGTTTTGTTTTTATCGCTTTGAATTATTTATGATGCCATACATTTATGATAACATTTAAATATTATTTACAAATGATTTTATAAATAATTTGCTATGTTTTTAGTAAAAATATATTTATTATAGATAACTAAAAAGCTTAGCTAGCAATATTTGAAGTAATACAATATATGATATTTTTTAAATTTTGTTTTAAAAATATTATTAATCCTCGGATCAATTTACTTATATGTTATCTACATCAATCTTTTCATGAAGTTAAGCCTTTCTTATTTTTGACGATCAAATACGATCTAGTACATTTTCTCCATTTAATTTTAAGAATAATCGACTGAATAACTTTAACCAAAATCAACCTAATATTCATTTACATATATATTTCTGCTATTAAAAAAATCATAATATGCTGTAAATATAAAATATGTACGCTTAGGAATTTTAACTAAAGATTAATTGTTCTGAATGTTGGGACAATCTCTAATTATATAAAAGATTTCAAAAAATATATAAGAACCTTAGGTATAAACTGTGTTCTTTTGAATTATATCGATAATATAATTGATGGATTTGTATACATCTGAATTTTCGGCCGGAGATAGATATATTTAAATTAACCTAATTAGGAAAAATAAAAGTGAATCTAGTGAACCATTTAGAATTTAATTATTTTAAGGTAACTCTTTCATAATTTTTCTAAATTTATAATTATTTACATTATTTATTACATTTTACTAATTATTTTACGATATTTTTTCTACTTCATAATATCTTTTCTTTATAATCCAATTATCGAATAACTTTAAGTTTTTGTAGTGACATTCTTTATTGACTTTTTTACTGCACAGTACCATGTATAATCTAAAAGAGTAAATTTAAACATTACATATATGAATTATTAGTGTAAAAAATTAGAAAAAATATATATTGATTTAGAAGAAATTGCATTTATGCGTTATTATTAATTTTTCACATATGGAATAAATTAAGTATATAATTTGGAGTTTCTTAAAAAGAGTAATCTACTAAAACAATGTCTCTTTTTTTGTTTTGATGGAAAATATTTTAAATTGAAAATTTTAATCTAAATAGAGTTTTTCATCGAATGAAAAGTCAATATGTGCATTTTGATAGAATTTTTTTAATCACTCGAGGCTGAATGCATCGATTTTGATTTGGGGGGCATAAAAAAAATGGAAAAATCCGAAGTTCCTTTGTCATCGCAAGAGTAAATTGAACTCCGGTTCGGCATGATTGATTCAAGTTGGTCGCGCAGAAATGATTTGATTTTTTTTTGTTCCAATTCGCACGCGACTATTTTTGCGATAATTACCAACACAGACTGCGAATTTAATTAATTTTTCGAAAATTGCGAACAGAAACGGCACAGACAATACACGACGACAACAAAGGGCCAGTGAATGAAAGCGAGCCGGCGATAAGTTTTTATTAAATTTATCGGCGAGTTGCATAAATAACACGCAGTGATGCAATAAAATTGCAGCACATTGTTATTCGGTGGAGCAGTATTATCTGCAGTTTGCTGACAAAAGTCGATAGATGGCGGCAAAAACCAATGTAAAATAATGTGAAAAGCAATTGTGTGCCTGTACACCATCGATACAGCCACTACAATGAATACTAAACTTTCAAAAAATATTATTTTAAATTTTCTATACTTCATTCAAATGCAAATCACATAACAAATTTAATAAAAATCAGTCAACAGCTTATTTTTCATATCAAATGAATCAATATACTAATAAACTCATCGACTTATTTCTAGGATTTTCTTCTAAATACTCTCTTATAACATATGAATAAGCTCTGTTGTATTATATACTAAAATATATTCTAGCTTTACTTCAGAAAACGATAGTCAATGATCAAATCTTTAAGGTTCACTCAATCAAATATTTGTAAAATATGGAGGCTCAGCGGCACCAGGGGTTGAAAATATTCTAGAAAAAACTGTTAAATACAGTTAGAGTCATTAAACTTCACGAGTTCAACACATCATAAATAAAATAATTAATGCATAAATGATTTAAATTTTCTTTGATTTCGATTAGATAGGAAATTTACATATATTCACAATTTAAAATTATTCTAATTGATTATGTATTGTAGAATTGTAAAACTAGAAAAATAGTTTAGCTTTCAGCACTCAATTTAAGCCATTTTAAGATAATTTAAAGCAGCTATATTGCTCCATAAAAAAATAGTTTATTATCATTAATGAAAATGTATAATTCTTCCGCCCTTTTAAACACTAATTAGCAGATTTGATTAGTCTATTGCGTCATTAAACAGCCTATTTTTTAAATTCTACGTTGTTACCCGATTGGTTATTCTCTTTATTTAACATATCCAATAAACTTAATGTTTTTTAGATGAATTGGTAAACTAAATTTAATCGTTATGCCCAGTCTAATATGGGTTTAAGTCTATTATCGTTAAGTTATTATATTTACGATAGCAAGTGAAGGGTTGTTCCTCAGTCAAAAAACATTAACATTTTATGTAATTGCATATCATACGATTTTTTTTACAAAACGAATGTAACGACTGCGACAAAAACTAGTATATTTACAGGGAAAAGTTGACTATTCAGCATTATTAAAAATGGTTCAACCAAATTGGAGTAGAAATTTTGTCCTAAAAGTCTCGAAGCGAGAGGGTAGTGTAAGAGAAAAATGAGATGTAACAGATTAAAATTAATCCAAATACGACCTAATATATTTTACAAATCGCAGAATCAGTACGACACTCTAAGTGTGTAGTGAAGAACATTAAAATTACCTCATTATTTAAGTGAAGAAAGTAAATTCGTATTGATTTGTATGTGTCAAGTTTAATAAAATTAGAGGAAAATTTAACATTTTTTCGACATATTGTTATAGGAGATGAAAAGTAGGTTATATACTTGAACCAATGTTACTAAAACAGGGGCTTTCAAATGGTCAAAATGGTCCTTTTGTCTCTATGGTGAGACTGTAAAGGAAGTATACATTATAAAAATCTTAAATATGTCCAAACATAAGCGACATTCTATTGTGATATGGTAAAACGATTAAAAGAAGCAATTTGTAGAAAAAGACCCAGAATATTCAATAGAGAGACATATTTTTTATCATGATTATGCGAGAAATTGTACATCTAAAATAACTCGTGATAAATTTTTGGAATACGAATGGAAAATAATTATTCATCCACCATATTCACTCAATCTTCTCCATCGCATTACCATTTTTTTAGATCAATGTAGTATTTATTATCCAATAAAATTGGTAAGAACATCAAAGAAGTGAAAACGCGGTTCGATGTCTACATTTCATCCGAATCATAAGTTTTTTTATTATATAAATAAGATAATAAAATTACTAGAAGCAATACTGTAAAAATATTGTACTGTAACTATCAATCCTGGGCGAAAAATATATATTATAGTATTAAAGGCATGAGAATATTTTCACGTTATAGATTTAATATACACTATCTTTTATGCACTTTCGAGTAAAGAATACTCCTCTATAAAATCCGAACATTTTTAAAGCTCTTCCGATGCAAGATCGTGCCGTGCGGGCTCGATAAAATTTACATAAAACATTTTTCAAATTTTATATCTGTCCCGAAGCTGAAATTTGAGAATCAGGCATGCTATACGCTGAAATTTTTGTACTACATGCACTAATATCGGACTCTTTGTTGGCATTTTAAAAGCGGGCTTTGAAAACACCATGCAGGCATTGAATCGACGCCCGTCACTTGCATCCACCCTGTTTGAATGGTGAGGCTCGATATAATGGACCCTTGTACAAAAGGATAGCTAGAGCGGTCCTTGGTACCTTTGCTAATTATTGAAAATCTGTTATAAAAGATATAATATATATTAATTTAATTCAAATTAATATTCGCCGCAATGAGCACATGCTATTTTTTGCGATGACCCTCAGTCAACTTTCAGCGATAGAGGCTATTGTTTTCAGTTTGTCAACTGTGCGACTATGATATTATTTATTCCCGCGTTTACCACACGGCATATAATATAGTTATGACTGTATTTTTAGGATAAACGCTTTCAGCTGTAAAATTTTATTTTTGATGATTTCGCACATGAATATATTTACATTTTGTGAGCTTATGCGCGTATTAACTATGAATTTTATTCTTGAAAAAATTCTTAATCATCGTAAATCATCAGTGGAGCCTGAATATCAAGATCTAAAGTGATACAGCTGCATTAATATGAATAAACAAAATTATTTAGTAGCGTTCGTAATATGCAAATGCCGAATAAACTGTTGATAGTAAATATAATCTTTTCCCATCCATCATTTTTGTTTAATTTAATAATCGCGTAGATATTACTTAAATTTTTGATCTCGATAAGACAACGTATGGTCAGAGAGCGTGAAAACGACATCTATAAGACAAAGGAAAAATTTGTCTAATTTGGGTTGGGTTTGTATGGCCGTGTGTTGATGATGCACGTGAGTCTGTGTGGCCACGGGCGCGGAACCGCACGACCACGATGGCCACAAGGCGGTCCAAACAAAGAAACCACCATCGCGAGACGCCGGCGTCGAATGGGTTATTTAGGTGGAAGAGACTCAAATTAAACGCAGCTCACCGTGAAAATTACCCAGCTCATTTTTCATTGCGATGACATATTTTTAATCAATGTTTCGTATCATGACAGCACATTATGATGGTCACAGGTGTTGAATTTTATTACTTAAAAATATGCATTCATATTAAAATGTTCTCTATTCTAAAGATTCTATAAGAAAATAGAAAATCTCTTGTATTACAACTCATTAAATATGTGTGACATTGTTTTTTATTGTCGACCGCATTAAAAATACGTTTATCTCTTTAGATGTGACTTAATTTAGCAAATATAAATATTGTGTGAAAACCCCTACGTTTAACGTCTTAGATTATATAAATTTTATCTTAAATTAATTCATGGGACTTCCGAAACTATTCCTTCTTTAGTGATAATTCTAACAAATATGTCTGGGTATTCGTGACAATTAAGCTTTAATACCATGCGAGAGTTTGGTAAGGTCCATGCCCTCAGCGAGTGAGAGCCTTGTGGCTGGCAGATGATGATGATGATGATACAAACATAATTTTAAAATAATAGTATAATAAGCAAACCTCGGATATCTCCATTGCCTTTTAATATGCTATCAATTAAAATACAGTAAACCCCTTATATAACGCTTCTTGCTATAGAGCGGTTGTGAGAGAGTCCCTCTTATAACTCTCCTTTTTAGAGCGTCGATTTCTACAAAACGCTAAATTTTATGGATTAAATCACATGATTCGTAAATAATTATTTTAATATTTACAATACGGTTAAATAAAAGTCAATGGCACTTGGTTTGGTTTGAACAAACTAATATAAGAACAAAGTCATTTAAAATATTTGAATGGAAAAAAATTATGAATCAATTTATAAAATACAATTGAAAAAAACTAACTCCAAATTTGTATTGATGCCTAGTCTTCTATATAGAGGGTTTCTATAGCGTGCTCCCAATCTCGGCGCTATAGGAGGGTTGGCTGTATATTTAAGTCTGTAAAAAAATCAAAATATTTTTCAAATTACGAGCTGTGATTAATATTAATATTAGCACTAATAATAATAAGTAAATATATATTTATTTTTAATATTAGGAGGGCCAGAAATAAATAGTGCATTTTACAAACAATACAGAAATTAATTTATATTTGTTGTAGCTTTTCGATCACGTTGATCTGAAAAAAACTTGACGCTTTAAGAATAAAAATACTAGTTAAGTAGTTTTCAGCATATGCCGTATTTCAAAGCGTTTTTTTTCCTTTTGGGGGTGTTTCATGGACCTGAAAAGACATAATCGGGTTGAACTTGGTGAGTATGGAGAGTACGATAAAGCCTCCTAGTTTAACTCCTAAATTTTGTCAGGGCTAATTCTTGTCATCAAAGAATTTCATCTTCTATTCGTTGATTTATATTTGTCGATGCCCTTTAGATGTAGCAGTATTGTGTGATAATGAGATGCAAATATCTGCAATAATTTCGCAGTTAAACGAGGATCTGATTCAAGCAGAGATTTCAACAAGTCATCATCGATTTAGGAGGGTAGTTTTGATTTAGACGCATCCTTTGAGTGTCTATTGCTTTAATTAATATAATATAAAGTTGAGAAATGGCATCAATTAACGGTAAACATCGTTAATGGTTTAGTGGTCTTGCTGGCGTTGACTATGTCCTGATTAAATGTCCTGACTAAAACTATTTTTTAATTATAGTAAAGGTATATTGGTATTATCTTACATTTATTAAGCGTATAATGAATATTATATTAAAACAATAATAACACATAAATTTTGAACCGAGCTTATATAAGCTTTCCAGTTTTGTCTTATATTATACGTAAATATATTGTACGTAATAAATGAAATATTTAATGTTCTTAAGACATCGTGGATAAAGAAATTAAATACATAATATTATATTAAGACAGTTATAATATTTAATTTAAAATACACTTAACTATCGATTTTATTTTGTAATTTTTTTAATGTAAAATAGTAAAATATATTGAGATTAATAATTCCAAGTCCGATTAAAAGTTATACTGAAGAAACATGTGATTCAACTGCGACAACGATTACGATATAATTTATAAAAAAGGACGAATAGCAAAAACTGGTAGCATATCCCTGATTATTATCAAGATATGGATCGAAGTATGCAACTTCAACGAGAAATTATACAATGTGTAGCTACTAGATACGAAGAGATTTATAAGACACAGAGTTAAATGCAAAGTATCCTGTTCCTGATGATGATGACAAAATGAATAAAATGTTAAGCGTTAATGAAAATGAAACATGTAAAAGAAAAAAAACACATGTACGTATATTTGCAAACAATAAAAATATATCAAAGCAACTTTCACCGTCGATTCTTCGCATACGATAAGGGCATTATCTGATAACGATCTGCCATTCGTCGTACACACTATCTGTCTAATTCGTCCGAATCCCATTTGTCGACAAGAATTATGCACGTCTCGCGGAACACTCCTCGGGTTCTCAGTGGTAAGCAACACCTGCCCTCTACTCTGCTTCGCTCCGCTGCTTCTGCATAATCAACCAACTAATGAGGGCCCGCTCTGCAACTCAGCGACTTATTTGATTCATCATTCCTTGGAAAACTCCGAGTAACTAGGGTAGTTGAGACTAAATTTTAATTGGTGGCTTAATTGATATTGATCATGATAGCATTTTAATATGCTGTTCTTAATATTAATGTTAATAATAATTACTTAATTATACGATACCAATCTTAAACAAGAATATCGATTTAAAAGTTGTTTTGTAATAATTATTCAACATTATGCAGAATTACAATTAAAGTGGATTTAATTTTTATCATAAATTATATATTGTTTTTAAGCGTAATTACAGCTTTGTTTTCATTAGTTATTATTGAAATTATTTTAGATATAAATTTCAAATTTGATAAGATTGGTCTAATTTAAGAAAAGTTGAGTTTAGTTGACTTGACGTTTGTGTTGATTCACAATCTATGTACACTAACTCTTTTTTATACGGTAGATACGCTCAATTAAATTCATAGAAAAATTAAAGATTGGTTTACTGAATTAAAAGACTTATTTGAAAAAAGAAAAACATTGTGTTACAGAAAATCGTCTGAAAAGGTAATAATGAAAATCCAATAAATAAATTCTGCAAAATATTATTCTATTATGTATTTTATTTAAGAAAAATTATAAATAAATATATAACGATAGATCTAATAATAAATAATTACTAATATCAGTCGTCTTTTCTTTGTTACAACTATGCTGTATTGTTAAATTTCTTATTAGGAAATCTGTTTGAACTTATATTAAGCGTAAAAATATGCTTTTTTTTCTTTTTAGTGAACCATGTTATTTCAAGACCATAAAAATAAAAATTGAGTGTAAATGCAATGGTAATAATAAGGGTTTTACACATGTTTTTCTGAAAAAGAATATAAAACAGTTAAAAAGTCTTGCAGCTAGAGAAGTGGGAAAATCGATCAATGAAACATTTTGATTATTATATTATATTTTTTAGAATTAAATGTTTATGTACATAATTAATGTCTTATTTAAGTATATTATGGAATCTGTTACTATTTTCTTAACCTAGCCGTATTGATAGGGTTTATTTGGAAACCCAAGTTTTTTATTTTTCTCGAATAACACTTTTAATAAAAATCCTACTTGTCAGAAACTTTTTATATTTGTCTAAAACAATCTAAAGAACAAATATTATAAATAATCATTGGCCTTTATTGTCCACAATTGTGAAAAAAAAATAAAAACAACATTATTCGCGTCTGTTATCAAACTATGGACATAAACCATAAGACTGATTGTCATAAATTGGGTCTATTTTTCATTAAAATCAGACCCTCTTGGAACGGACGACACGGTTGTTTTCGAGTCGCCGAGATGGATGTATTTTTTCGCAGTTGAAATATAACAATTGCATAAAAAATGATTGTGCAAATGTTTTCTAATAAATTAAGATTTATGTTTTCTTAAATTTTTTGTTCCATTTAAAAAGCTGGCTAATAATTTGCAAAATTATTATATATTGAATTTATTTCAGTAATGTTAACTATAATAATATGACTAAGAAGAAACAGTTGGTTTTTAATTTTTGCAAAAAATTTAAACATCCAAGTGGTTGTTTAAGCCACTAAACCACAGTGGTGATTAAAGCGCGAATGTTTATATTAGTGAGCCAGTGTAACAATGCGGCAGGTATTATGGTCACATTAACAATCGCTAGGTTTTAGATTTTATCAGGGATACCAACATCCTACAAGGGGCCGGACCCTCGCCAACGTTTTTGTACAAAACCAAATTGTTGGTGGGGTGCCGCGACCAGAATGTGCTTCCACACAAAAATTAACACATACCAGAAACACAAATAATATCACAACAAAATAAATATAATATTAAAATACGATTATTTTATTATAAAATAATAATTATTGTGTGTAGCCACGAATATCGTGCAGAATTCTGCACAAATTATCCATTTTGTAAATGAAACACTGTATTGGTTTAAATGCCACTTTTGTACGTACGTGCGTTTGTACTGTGCTTGTTCGAGATCCTTATCAAAAGTTAATTTTCCAGAGTTCAGGTTTAACCATATTGAAAGTTCGTTGGTCAGTAATGGATTCAATTAGTTGACCTTAGCTGCCAGCAGGTAAAATGAGACCCTAGCCACTTTCACCGTAACAGGACCAACAATTAAAACGTGAAAATTAATGAAAAAAAAAATCAAACTATTGTTCCTCACTCACCATTGTCTCGAATTAATCGCATGTCCGTTGCATCGATCGTGGATTTAATATGTTTTGCGCAAAGTGGACATTTATACTTGATACAGATCAGACGGCAAAAAAAGAGTAATGATACACCGGAAGTCGATGCAAAGAGGTACGTGGCACGCGTCTCATTTATCGTTCGACCGAGACCACGTGAAATAAATCCACGTGATGAAAAAAAAATCGATCGCGTGTACGCAATTCGATCCAATTTACAGGGAGCCGAAACGGTATCACGTGACCGGGTCTGATGACTGTGGTACCGCCGAGATACGTAATCGATACCACCTTAATTTTTTATCAAATTAGGGTTTCAATGAGTACTATCGGTTCTGACATAAAAATGTTGTCGAATTTACAAACTGTTACACGCACTGGAATATATTGTAAAAATAATTAATTGAAAATTAGGTTTTATGATTCAGAATTCGAATAAATATATTAAAATTTAAGAGATGCGAGTTTACTTTGAGCCCTTATTGAATTAGGACACGTAGTGTCCCCTAGTGGTCACCAGAGAAAGCATTCATATCAAATATTTAATAAATTAAATACTACACAAGAAAGCTAATTAAGTTTATAATTTTATTAATCCGAGATCATATTTATACACAATTTTTAAAATATGGATGACATTTATTATAATAAAATAAATTAAATATTATATATAGAAGCTAGAAGTATAATAATCTTTTTTTATTTATTTTTAATATACCTTTAATTTTTATCTAATTTAATTGTTTGCAGTTATATTTTGAAGACATTAATTTTATCTCTAACAAAGTGCATACGGTTTACAAAAAATCCATAGTTCAGCGTAGTTCATAGTTAAATGATATGAAATAGAAATTTAGATTATTTTGATCTATGGTCTATAGCAGGATTTCCCAAATATCTACTTCTATACTTCATATTGAAATGCGAGTCATCACTCGTACTGACCATCGTCACTCTTCACTGATGTGATTAAAATTCAGATTATTTCAAATTTTGAGTAGTAAACATACAACTATTTTATTACTTACCGAAGTGAGATGGATATCCAAAGGAAAAACACTATTAAGATTTTAGGAACTTCAAAGCGAGTAATTCGTCGACCTAAAATGCAAAAAACAAAAAAATCTTGAACAAAATTTGAATACAAGAGATAAAGTTGCATCGTTTGAACCTAACCTAACCTAACCCAACCTTTTTTTTTTTTTCTGTTGG
>JAGXCT010037098.1:0-45658 GCA_022495035.1 Philopotamus ludificatus | reverse complement strand
CTTCGTCTTGAGAAATTCTCATCACATACGTAGCACCTTAGTCATACGAGTGCTAAACGATGCATTGGTTCGGAGCTTGCTCGAATCAGATTCTATTATACTTATGACGCCTCGAATTCCCTCAGATTAGAGAAAATCAAGAAGAAATTTCTAAGATATTTCAACATGAGAGAGTTTAGATTCTACCCAAGTTTATACCCCAGTGCTGGGGTAAAGGGCTGCCTGGGGTATGTAAAGAATGTCGATCTACTTGGCAAAGCATTTCTTTAAGCTCTTGGTTGGCGGAGTACATGGCGAGAAAGATTTTACTAAATTTATCCATTTTGTTATGGCTAATTTTAGTTACACTTTTTCCGTATACGTATATATCTTTTTAACTGCCGAATATAGAGGCTGAATCATCATAGCGGTGTTGATTTAGGCCCAAATTTTTCATTTTTCCATCAGGAAAAAATCATCGAGCACACCAAAACATATAAAATCTTTTTGTCAGTCGACAATAAAATGAGCATCCAATTCAGCTACCGATGTCAAGATACGTCAGGGACAAGTGTACGTTGCTAAATTATGCCCAGCTTTTTAAATGATATTTTTGGGATGAAATGTTATTTAATGATATTTATTAAGACCAAAAATGGAATTATTTAATTTAATTAGTGAAAATTATTAAAAAATACTCCAAATTCAATTTTTATATTTTGTAAGTAAATTAAACATCAAATGTTTATTAATATTATTAGTTTAGCAAGAGTATATGATGTATCCTTTGTCAGGTATATCTAGTTTTTATAAAAGTCGTGGTCAATAGGAGGAATACATTTTGACTGAGTTCTACTGACAGCATAAATCAAAGACTCGTGATCTAATTACTATAGATTTATTATATTACTGCCATATAAAAACTTAAATTATATTTCATATGATATTTAAATTGCACGATGTCCGTTTTTTTAATTTTATTATTATTTGTTACGATACGGCAAATATCTGTGCTTAATTTTTTGCTATCTATCATTTCATCGTGATTGATTTCGATCTTATATCTTAATAATGTTATTGGTTGCATTTTTTGTGTACGTTCATGAGTTGATTTTTTTTTGTAACACTAGTTTATTTTATATTTTACTTGTTATTATTCATATTATTAATAGTATTCTAAATCGCTTTTATTAACATTAGAAAAAATTATCAATTTAACTAAACGTTTAATATTAATATTACTGTATTTATCGGTAAATAATGTTCGTTAGACAATTTTTCTTTTGAGAAAGGTTCTAGAACAATGATAGTATTTAAACTAACAGGTCGTTGGTTATTATATCGCCATAACGCTTAGAACAATGTTATAAATCCTTAAAGTTTAATAATATTAAAGAAAAACCATTTTAATTAAACTATTTTGTATATTAAAATCGCCTTCTTTATTATACTTTTTCTATTTACAGTTATTTATTTCTAACTTGATTCCTCGATCTAAACCAATAAAGGGTTTTTCTTTTTATTTAAGATTTTCGTAGTCGTTTTGTTCAGTCCAAAACTTTTGACTATTTTTTTAAATTTTATTGGCCATCGAATATTGAGACATTTGTCTCTTAATTATTAATTATTACAATTGTGTCTCTTTGGGCATATAAACACTGGGTCGCAAAAAAGCTGTTTTATTGTTTCTGGGAATCGTGATAGATCAAAGAGAGTACTTTAAAATAAAGCCCTTTGGTAATATTTTTAAAAATATAAATAATTTTTCAACTCCTTTGAAAAAACTTTCAGGTTTAAATCGAAAATCTCGTTCAAGTAGTTTCCGACTTATAATATCAAAAAGAGCAAGATCTGAGAAATATGAAGGAAGTGGCAAAACCTCCCAGTTTAACTCCTGAAATTTTTCTTCGATCATCTTATCTTTAAGAGGACGTCCATTATCATGGTGAGGAATTATTCCTTTTCTGTTAAATAAAGTTAAACGTCTGATCTTTATATTCTCGTTTAATCTTTTCAACAGTAAACATCCGCAGTAATCGTCTCACCCGGTTTTAATAATTCGTAATTCGTAATTATTCCTCTTACATTCCACCAAATACACAAAAGAGCTTTTCGGAGTGTTAAACTAGGATTTGGAGTCGGAACGGGAGTTTGATTCGGAGAACGTCATTGCCTTTTTCGACTTATGTTATCATAAACGATCCATTTCTCATCTCCAGTTACAGTGTGGTGTAAAAAGGGTCGAATTCTTTGTCGTGACAACAAAGAATTATATGTATTTCTCCGCTCTTTTTTGATCTCTAATCTTCGGATAGTAATTGCGGTGACGAAATTCTCATTCTATTTCTTTGCCGATGTATTGCAAATGTGACAATACAGAGGACCTTGTAGATTTAAGTATCTGCCATAATTCCTCGATGTTTAATCAAGGATCCGACTCAAATAAAAAAAAACACTGAAGATTTCACTAGATAGAGCATTTCTTAATATTAAGAAATATTGTATTAATGTCATAGTAAATACAGGTAAGACCCCTTCTAGACAAGATCGTGATAAGTGACATTTCGCGATCAACGGGGGGCATATAGAAATATAATTTTTACTATAAATAAACATTATTATTAATAAAATCAATGGTATACATTACACAAGTTATTTAGTTTGGTCCACATTGCAAAAAAATCTAGATTTTCTCTTTTGGTATCTCTACGTTTACACTTGACAGAACTACGCTTTACAGAACTCACTCCCTCTTGATCATCGTCGCTATTTTCTGACAACTTCGTGCAATGATTGTGAAGAGAAAGCGCATTTTCAATGATTTTAACCCTTAATTTTTTTCACAAGAAGAGTCTCCGACAAGTCTTTTCCTTGGGAAATGTTATGGCAGTCGATTTCTAGCAGCTCTTCATTGGTTAAGGGTTCGCTATGTGATTTTTATTACGTCTGAATATCATTTACATCAAGCTTCTATGCCTCCAGAAATGGCTTAAAGAGCAATGTCTTACATTATTTCAAAATTTATTGTACTAGACCTTTCCAAACATCCTTCATCTCGACTGGATGATTCTACGCTTCGTCGATTTTATTATATTATATTGTTTCCACCAAACCTGAAGGACATCTCTATCACCTTCAACAGTTTATTTAATGAGTAGCGCATTGTATTTCTTAAATAACAAGCTTTTAAAGTGGCTATTGGACCTAGATTTATATGTTGTAAGATGTATGTGATATTCAGAGGTAAGAATACTATAATACATCAACGGGAAAATTAGTGCAAAGAGTCTCAAGTTCCAGAAGATGATACGGCGTATTGTCCAACAACAAGAGAGCTTAAAGTTAGACTTCAATATCCTCGCGATATTTTTATTGTTGGACAGAAGCAGTCCATGAATACATTTTGAGTGATCCAATCCTTACGGTTTCTTTGTCAAAAAATGGCAAATCGTTTTTAGAATAACCTTTCATGTCACGAGGAGTTTCTGAGGATGCATTTCCGTCGAGAAGAAGAGTTAAACGATCCTTCACTCCTTTAAATCCACTAGCAGTCTTCTTCTTTATGGATATATACATTGTGTTGGCATTCATTTTGAATGGAGTCCTGTTTGATCCACATTAAAAAATAAATTTAGTATATAATTTGCTCTTTCCAAAACTCTTGGATATTTTTCAGCTTATTCTACGTCTGTAGTATGCGATTTGCCAATGATTTTAGGGATACGCATTTTCTTAACCGATCAAACTAACCTTTGCTTCCTTTAAAACTTTCTTCTCTATGTAGGGACTTAAAACGATCTCTAAGATTGATTTGGTGTAAGCTTTATTCACTGGTTTAATATGCTTTTCAAATCTATCCTCAAAAAACAATTGGTTTATGAAATCTTTACAAGATTATTTCTATTTATATAAAATATTTTGTTTCGATTAATAAAAAATATATCCAAGAATTTATTCTTAATGTTTGTTTTTAAACAAAAAAATCAATCTAAAAAATGATTCGGTCCATTTTCTTGTATCCTGCTATTTTTAAACCGTGTAAAAATATATAATTATTATTTCATCGAAACATTATCGCCAATTTATTCGACGATCGAAATTTGATATACACTTTTGCATTGCCAAATGGTCTATGACCCATTTAAATCGGACTCAGGTCATAATTTGAGACTATACTGTTTGGACCAATATAACAAATGATCAATTACATTAAACAATCTCGCGGTAATCATTAAATGTCATTAAACTCAAAAGAGAAGAAGAGTTAAACGATTATTTACTCTTTTAAATACAGAAGGAGTCTTCTTCTCTATGAAAATATACATAAATTTGGTGAATATTTTTCAGCTGATCAGAACAACATTTGCTTGCTTTAAAACTTTCTTCTTCATGTAGGGACTTAAAACGATCATGAAGATTGATTTGGTGTTAGATTTATGTCCTCTATTCAATTGTTTCATATGTTTTTCAAATCTATCATCAAAAATCGTTTGGTTTATGAAATTATTTACAAGTTAAAAAATGTATTGAAATATTTATTTTATTTATTATTATATTATTCTTTATATTTAATGTATTCTATGATTAATGGCGTGTTGTTGTAAATTTATTCTTAAACCAATCTTGATAAATGGATCTGATTTCTATCTGATACCAGTCTGCATACAATACGAATCAATTGTGTCTTATTTACACACGATCTGTTCATAGCCAGAGGTATTCTTGTGTAAGAGAATGAATATGTCTTTGTTGCTAGTTAACAAGGTTCGATCTAGTAGAGAAATACCAGTTATCGATTGTCCGAGTCATTGTGAAGTAGGGTCCCCAAAATTTAATTGTGATCAGACCGGTAGCGGAACACATTGTGTGCGCAAATTGACCACGGACACAAAAATGCATGGCGAATCCATTTCGAAAGTCGAATCATACGGTCCAAAAATGCATTTCATATAGAGAAATTAGAAAGCGACGGCTGGAATAATTAGTTAAAAAAAATATAACACATTCTGAAATAACGCACGATAACTGAAAATTTTATTACGTCAAATTTACATATTGTGACACTACGTATGTTATCAAACAGAGCGGAAAAATATTTTCCGCCGAAAAGTCACCTATGTGTTTTCGAAACCCTTTTCTTGTAAAATAAATGATTCACCTAGGTATGGTAACAATATACAGTCACACCGTCATATAATATTGCTCTCTACGTTATTATATTATTTTTATTTATTTATTTAGAACGTGTTTAATGTATGTTTATTTATATTTGTGTTATATATAGATGCGAGAGTAGATTAGTTAGTGGCGTCGGAAAAATTTCCCGCGTCTCGCATGAAAATTTCGCCATTAAAAGTTGATTTACGCGCCGGTTTGTAATACTTTTTAATAATTGGCAAATAAAATTAGTGGCTATCTTGAGAAGAAACTTTCCGAAAGGCTTAAGATATACCGTGGCCACGTCTGGGTAAGGGTAAGATCCTAAACATAATAAAACTTAGCCAGGGTAAGCCTGCCAGGCCACGCGCCGCTCCTGCCCACTCCTTGCGCCCAGGGGCGTCCCGATTTATTTTTGAAAAATTATTCAATTAGCCGACGAAACTCGACTTAATCAAATTTTGATAAAATTGCTGTTTATTTAATTGCTAATATTGAAACATAATTTTTTTTAGAAATTCATATGCTAAAAGAAAGGATATTAATTATTATATATTTTTGTTTTTTATCAATATTTGAAAATATCGTATTAAAAAACTCATTTGAGATTTGATTTGCACGAATTTATTATTTAAAAATAGTCTGAAAGGTCTTATTTTGGAATAAATCTTCAATGACGATGTAATTAAAAAGCCAGAAAGCGAAGGTTATTCGAAGAATAGTTTTTCGAAGCTATATATTAGGAATACCCATAAGTAATGTCGTTTTTTTTTCAATGAAATTCAAAAACAATTTTTCTTATACTTTATTTAACTTTTCTTATACAAAATAATTCTTAATATTATCTATTACTTTTTGCCACCTTTCTTTCAAATCATCCATGCCCTTCTTGTAAAACTCTGCGGGTTTTGACTGAAAATAGTCTGAAAGGGCTGTATTCACCTCTTCTAAGGAATTGAAATTTTAATCTCTTAAAAAATGTTCCATATAACGAAATAAGTAAAAATCAGATGGTGAGAGATCCGGCGAGTATGGAGGATGCAACAGGGTGACCCATCCATGGTCCTGAATTTTTTCACACGTCATTTTCGCAACACGAGATCGCGCGTGAATGCGTGTGGGACTCAAACACCTTCTTTTTGAATCTTTCCCAAATTCTTTAGGATCCTCTGAGTACTGGACCAGGATGTACCGACCTTTCCCGATAATTTTTCATTAGTCAGCATCGGGTCGTCTTCAATTGCAGAATTCACGGCTGCTTCATCCGCAAGGACGGGTCGTCCACTTCGAGGCTCGTTTTCCAAACACAAATCACTAGATTTAATTTTTTTAAACCATCGTTGGCATTTCCTGACATCCAATATGTCACCGTAATCTCGCAAATATCCTTCGTAGCCTCTGTCGCTTTCTTTTTCTAATGATATTAAATAAGTATATTTCCGCAGATGTTGTTCCGACGGACACGTCTCTCAATTATCGTCAGAGGGATAAAGAAACCGTTTTTTTTGTCTTAAGGCCACGAGCAGGTAGCCGCTACACAACAGAAACTTATAACACGTCCTCACTGCCTAACATACCGAAGGAGACTATTTTAAAGATGGTGCATCGAAAAAACGACATTACTTATGGGTACTCCTAATATTAATATTTTTTTAAGATAATCTGCCTGATCATCCGTAAAATATAAAGCATCCAAATGATAAGACTATGCGAATTAAATCACCTCTTTTAAATAATAAGATAAACAAAAATGTAAAAATATGTCCTTAAACATTGTCACCATGGGCTCGGCCATATAACTTGGCAATATATGATGAAATATCCTGTGTATAAATAAATGTTTATCATCACTGAACGAAGTCTGAGTTAATAGCCGTGCCGATGGGGTCTATTGGGGATCCCAAGCTACTGATTTTTCTCGAATAACTCTATAAATATAAATCCCACATGTTAGGAAAAAGTCGAAATAATAAATATTATAAATTGTATTTTAGTACCTGTAATTCCGAAAAATATAATAAAAACAACAATATTCTGTTGTCAGAAGTGCGATGTTTTTTTTCGCTCGCATCCGGTACGATGTGCCAAAAATATCGATCAATTTTTAACTATTTTTATTCATAGAATAATCCAAACGAGCCAAATACGATATATCGCATTAAAATGTATTGAAGAGCTATTTTATTAAATAGGTTAAGTTTGTTAATTTTATTTTCAATATCTTATTCTATCGATATGGCTATTGATTTTATTAGAATTAATCTTAAACACAGAATTCGATATAAAGCAAATTAATATTATGCCGAGATAAAAAGGCTCCGAATTAAATTTAAATTGAAATTCGGAATTTCATGTTGATGGACGCCTAAAAAGTTGTTATGGCCCAACATTACAGTCCGCTAATTTCGCGCGATTTTTTACCAATGCTTTCGTAAAAATCGGGAATATTATACGATATTCAATATGTGAGTCACCATTTAGCCAGTCAAAAGATAAATTAATGTCACGCTAGCGGTAGGTTTTTTTTAATAGTCTTGTATTTATCATGCATAAACGCGTGAACGGACTAACCCCGGAGTTCGCTAGCCCGCAAAAACGCGTGCACGGACTGTAATGTGTTAAATCATTCGCGCGCACAAGATGGCCGATTTATGATTCATTTGTTTTGAATATAATTTAAAAAAATGTCGATTCATTTGTCGCTCGGCCATTTTGAATTTGTATTTAAATTTATAAAAATATAATAATTTAAATTTAATACGATTGTTTTGTGGACGCTGCTGGTCGCCTGGGTTGTACCTGTCGGTCCTCCACGGTAGTCTCTCCTACGGTCTAAATTGCTGCACCGGATTACACCGGGATTTGCTTTCCTGGATACTTTATGCTTAGTGGCGGCCGGCTCCGGGGACAACCCTTGTGCTCCTTCTGCGGGACGGGCTCACCCCTCCCCCGCCCCGGCCCGCAAGACTTCGCCCCCGGGCCCCCGAGCCCCGGGGGCCACACCGGCACCGGCGATATACGACCTTATACCCCTAATTAAACTGCCGTTGGATAACGAAAGCACACCGCCGCGCTACATCTGCATAAACGCTCCGCCGATTAATTACCGAAAAAAAATATTCCGTATAATAAATATGGCCCAAATTTAAATTTGAATATCCATAGTAAATTTGTTGACGCAAAACATTAGCCGCGTGTATACAGAGCGTGCGTAATTCGGCCGTCATTAACTTGCGCCCGTCGCCGTCGCTGTAAGATTCTATGAGAGCTCGCAAAAAGCTTTTTATTAATAATTTAAGGCGAAAAACAAAGAGCCAGTCTTAATTGTTTGATACCTTTTTAAGGCTACAATGTTTTCCGAAGCTTAAGTCTTTATTTAATGGAGTATATATCTGCAAAACGCCTCCCGCTACACACAGTATCATAATGGCAAGACTACACTCAACCAAAGCGACGACTCACTCAATTAATACAAATAACCGTTAAATATTATTCATAATTATTTATAAAAAAAATCAAAACGTTATATTTATATACAGTATATGTACTTCTGATTATCCGGGCCAATGGTTGCATTAGGCCTCCATGGATAATCTGAAAAAAATATAAAAAGATATATTATTCATTTTTATTTAGTTTTATTTGTTTGTTTGATATTAACAATAATAAAATAAGTGACAAGCGGCACGTAGCCTAAAGAAGCTGTGACTGCATCGAGTCGCAGTGCGACACGGTGCTTAGCGGTGAGACCCCCCCGCACTCCGCTAGCAGCCCGCATCCGTCCAATACCCGTGGCTGGTAGCGCCAACAAGCAGACAGCTCTTTTGTACTATATACGTAATAACTACTCGCGTAAATTATATGTATATTTTCGTATAAATAATATTAAGACTCATATATTAGGTAAAGCGAAAAGAAATGACCGTTTTCTTATGGCGCTCTTTGAAATCAGTTTTCGCTTGGTTCCCGGTGAGTAAGTACGCCGAAATTAGTATTATTTAAGGCTCCTTTTATCTCTTCCCGACTTCAATGCTTTTTTTTTTCATTTTCACCCATAGAAAAAATGTCATGGCCAGAGATCCAAGAGATGCAGTTACGATGTGTGTTATTGTTTTTATTTGACAAAGGATTGAAAGGCAAAATAGCCACCGAAAACATTTGCGAAACTTATAGAGATATTTTGAAGATTCGGAAGTGTAGACGATGGTTTAAACGATTTAAAAATGGGGACAGAAATCTAGAAAATAAACCGAAATCGGAAAGACCGCTTTTTAAATCAATGGAACCAGATTTTTATAAAAGAGGCATCGAAAAGTTGCCCAAATTGTGGAGGGACATTTGAAATAATAATGAAAATTATTTTTTCTTCTTACTAAAAAAGGTAATTTCTAATATAAAAATATAAAAATAGATTTTTCCTTAATTTGCTTAGGGGTGCTACAGTTCCGCAGTGTAAATGGATAGGGTGTCAGAAGTAAATAGACGCGCTAAAAAAACCTGTTCTTTATCTCTAAATATCAGGTAAGCTTGGACCTTCAAATAGAAAAAAAGATCGATGATGCAAATAGTGGTTGGTGATCCAAAAAAACCTTGATAAGGTTTTAATCTCTTAGTGCAATGGAATCTCCAGAGTGTTGGATTTCACATAAGAGGCATAATAAAAACCTCCATTGACTAAGTTCCAGAAACAACGTCGATGCAATTGGGCCCAACTGTTACAAACTATAACTGAAGACTTTTGGAAATACTTTTTTCATTCGAAATTCTTAATTCCTAAATTTATTCTTCTCCATTTTATCCGGTCTGCCGCTACGTCGCTCCATCTTCTGCTGAGATTCAATAATGTAGCATCTCGCTGTACATAGTCCAACCACCTCAGTCTTGGTCTTCCTTTCCTCCGGGGACAGGAAGGCTTGTTGACCATAAGCCTTTTCAACGGCTGACTGTTTCTGTGACTGTCCGGCCCACCAGATTCTGGTCAATCTGACGATATTCATGACCGGTATATCTTTGGATAGTTGGTACAGCTCTTCGTTGCTTCGGATACACCATTTCTCGTCATCGAATACGGTTCCAAATCCACCTCTCCAGGATATCCAATTGTCGCTCATCTTGTGTTGTCAAAGCCCAATATTCAGACCCGTATGTTCGGACGTATCTGATAATAGTCGTTAGATCTTGACTTTAGTCCTCTTTGAAAGGAATTACGACCGTAAATGTTTTTGAAGATCAAAGTAGCACCGATTTGCCGGCATGGCTCTTCTTCGTACTTCAAAATTAGTTATTAGTTATTCATTATTATTTGTAATAAGTGAGCTGAGATATGTGAATGGCCTCGAAGCTGTATTCTTCAACTCTCAGGGGTTCAGGGATTCGTCCTTGGCACTTGGATGAATCGCTGAACACTTCTGGAGCTCCCAATCCGATCCAGTTGCGAATGTTGCAGACCTTCGACAGCTTCTTTCTTTTCAGCCACCGTTTACCTTCTACTTTTCCCTCAATGATGGTCTGCAGAATAAGATAATATGGCCCATGAATTATGTATCCAAACAACTAAATTTTATGTCGTCCAGAAGCTCTTGCTGCTTGTGGAGAAGTTGAAGTATAGCTCTTTTCTTGGCGTGTTCCATGATTAAATATTTATATATAAAACCAGTGTCATGGCTTGTAGATAACATGTATATCGATAATGTAAGCTAACCGCGACTGAGCTAAGTTAGTAGTCGAATAGGTGTCCGTCGAAAACTATGAATTCAGGGAATTCTTTATAACACTGACTAGGGGGTATCTAAGAGGATGAGACCCATTACCTCCGCATGTTTTATAAAAATATTTATGTAGGTAGTATAACAAGTAAGTATAATAATTATAAAACAAATAATATTAATTTCAATCCAACTGAAATAGTATTAAAACTAACAGTGTCATGATTTGACACTGGGGGGAATTTTAGTGTGAGTGACTCATTCCCTTAAGTATCTTAAGAATCTTAGGTTAAGAATCTTTATCGACTCTTTATATGGGTGAATGGTACTCTGGAATCTTTCTATTATGCCATCCATCCATCGTAGTCCAATATATAAATATATGCGTTCATGGTCTTTTCTAGCTCTTTAATCAAGGCGAGAATTTGTATGATATGTTCCTTAATAATAATAATTTTGGGGTTAACAGTTTGGGTAGCAACTACATACTTTTTGAATGTCGATATAGATTCCCCACTTTTTATTCATTTTTTAGAATATATTAATTAAATTCATGCATTGGATAATCCTTACATGAAAAAAAATAGAGATACTGTACTTTGTAGCAGCTAAATGACCAGAGTAAGAACATTTATTGAAGATTGGCCATGGAAGGGTCTTTAAGCATGATCAAATTACTAATAGATTTAATTAATAGATTTAAATTTAAGAGCCATTAAATTTCGCAATTTGGTGCAACGTAGAAAGTTGAATATATTGATGTCGTATGCAATTATTAAATCAATCCAGTTTCTGTCATTAAATAAATTTATGCATAATTTTACTATCCACTTTCTGAATGCTAAATACTGAATTTATTATGAAAATAATATTGTTTAAAAGTTTAATTAGTAAAAAAAATACTTTAGTGTAAAAAGCTGATATTTACCACAGATTTATAATAAAAAATAGATAATTATATATTATTTACATAGAATACAGGCGGCGCCATTAAATTTCGCGAGCTTACATAAAACAACACATATGTCGTTTGTTCACATTATATTAAAGAACTATGTTTTTTATTCATTAATTATGATATTCATTACATCATATGAGTATTCACGAGTACGATGAAATTAATTTTAGTTGATAAATTAGCTAATTATCTATTATTTAAAGAGAGTTTAGTCGGCGTCAATGAATTACGCGAGTTAGTTCAAAATGAATATGTATTGTTTATTAAGGTATTTGCTATAATTTTTTAAATTTTTTATTTTGATATTATACATATATTGATGTAATTTTTTTTGGAATTTATAAAATTAATTTATAGAAACTATACAAATTTTTATAAATCAATAAAATGAACATTCGCGAAATTTCATGTCACTGGCTTAAAATATGATATATTTTATTCTAAAAATTTGAAATATTAAATACTGCATGTATTATCAAATCTAATCAGTACGATTTTTCCAAAGAATTTTGCTAAAATCGTTATTAAAACTGATATTTTTGAAAAATCTTGAAACTTGTATAAATATGATTTTTTAAATCCGCGTAAATCAAGCTAGTATGAATATCATTGAATGTATAGAGAAAGTATTCTGAACTATTTTTAAAAGAGCAATTTAATGTAATTTTTTTATAAATGCATAATAATTACATAGGAAATGCAAAAAAATGCATAATAATTTTGTATACATTTCCCCACTTTAATATTTATTAAGTATTAAGTAATAACATATTTTAGAAAGTCATATGTTATGTAAAGTAAATATTTATATTGCTTTATTACGAGCGTTAAATTAAATAATTAATTAAAATATTATGCCAAAAATTTCACCGGCTTTCCATTGTCGCTACTGTAGAATCGCCGCTCTAAATAGAGACTAAAAGCTTTTCATTATTATGAGAGAAGAAGAATAAGGAGCTTTGAGCTTTTGTTGTTCCCATTCACCTATCTAGTCCTCGGGCTCTAGAGAGCGCTTCTCGAGTCGCTCGCAGAGCTTCCAGCCTTATTCAAATCCATTCGCAAAGATTGCCCAGAGATAGCTCCTCGTTCTACATTCTACATAATCATATTTCGTGTTGCTGCTCCGCCCCGGAGAAGACGTATTAGGCACACGTACAAACTGTTGAATTTAATATGCAAGGACGGAGGCTGAGGGGCCAAATTTTAATTCATGATAAATTAAATTTCGCCGAGCACCATTTGCGTTTTGAATAAATTTATTACCGCCAATTAAACGAATAATGGCTGTCGATAAAACAGATGTCCGTTGCATCGAAAATATATTGTGCCGCCTCTAGCGGATGATCGTTGTATTATGGTCTTTAAATAAAAAATAATGTTATTAACAATTATTAGCAACGCTGACATCTGTATGATTGTTGTATAATTTTTTTGAAGAAATGATAAATGGTTGTGTTATTTGGTATAATATTAAATAATAGTTTTATGTATAAATAAATTGTTTAATGCAGTGTATTTCAGTTCAATGTCTTCGGATGCATCACTTTTAATTAGTTCGGAACAAAGTTCAGCGATGGCAAACCGCTACTGTGAAAAGTTGTCCATGAATATGAACGTAGATTAGTATCGCTTTTGGAATAAATCTCGGCGCTTTGTTTGGACTGTTGGAGCCTTTGTGCTGCCGGCTCCATTTTCCGAGGGGGAAAACGGAGTGGAGGAGAAGAAAATTCGGGACCGGGGAGGCAGCGGGAGGCGGGGAGACGCCGTTCACATCTTCATTATTTCATCTTAATTAACGGGATTAAGCCGCGTCTCCTTAATAAAGAGCAATTAGTCAATGTCATGTTTTAAAATACAACAAAGACACTTTTAATAATTTTCATTTTTGTTGTGTGACATTCAAATGGAAATTATTTATTTAAAAATGAGAATGAACGCTCTCATGTATTATGCTCGCTGAATTATCTCGCGATGATGATAATTTATCATTGCACGCACAATCACTAGAATACATTTTTTATCAATGATTTTTATTTAATGCGTGTTGACAATTTAATTTGTGAAAAAATGATGCTGGAAATTTATCAATATTTTTTTAAAATGTTTTGTCAAAATCACTCAATATTTTATTTATTTTTGATATTGTATTTAATTGTATTCCAAAAATAATAAATCCAACTTAATAAGGTATAAATTTGGAATATACAGTGACGAAACACGATCAATGATTTTACGATCTTAAATTTTATTATATTTATTTTTTCCCAATGCTAGAAATCTTCTTATTAGTGAAATATAACATTTTCCTAAATAAACTATGAGCAGGGGCGCGCTGTTAATATGGCCAAATTGTGCGGCGCACACAGGCGCCGGAAGATTAGGTGCGCCGAGAGGCGCCAATTGGGGAAAAATATTAAATATGAATACATTAAACATTCTTAAAACAGACTAGAATCCTAATCCTTTTTCATTAAATGTTTTTTTTGCTGTATAAGAGCCCTAATTAATATTCTGCACACAGACGCCGTATACTATCTGGCGCCTATATACTAAAAAAAATATAAAACAATTAACAAAAACCTGTTATGTAATTTGGACCAATGAAATGTTATTTTTTTCGATTTTAATGCTGATTACAGATGAAAATAAAGTTCAAGAAAAATTGTCTTTTGTATGATTCGATATCAAAAAATCTTATTTTTAAGACAAGACTGAATAAAATAATTCTAGCTTGAAATTACTTGAAGAAAAATATTTCTCGATTTAACAACAACCACTTATTACTTTTAAACCTTTATTTTAATGAATATTATTCTATTTTTCTATGACTCGATGTCAAAAACCACATATATTGGACGTTTTACAGGACAAGAACATGGAAGAGAACAATCCTAGCTAAATTACTTGAATAAAACATACATCTTTATTTAACAAAAATCTGTTATGTTATTTGGATCATTAAAATGATTTATTTACGAATTTTATTTTGCTTAGAGATGATATTAAAGTTAAAATATATTTCGATGCAACTTTGAATAACTTTATATTTTTAATAAGTCCAAAAAAAATGTCGATGCATTTTTGTATAACTCGATGCCAAAAATCTCTTTTTTTGGATTTTTTTAAGATATATATAAATAATAATGAAGAAAATAATCATAGCTTAAAATACTTGAAGAAAAACTATCTCTTTCTTTAATAATAGCTTGTTATTTAATATGGACGATTCGAATGATTTCTTTTCGACATTCGTTTTGATTAAAAATGAGAATGAAGTTCAAGGAAAAATGTTAAAACTTTAATAACATTAAAAAAATAATCTTGAATAAAAATGACATCTTTGTTAAAAAAACAGATCATTAAAATGAGTTATTCAGATTGAGGTTCAATAAAAAAATATCAATACAGTTAGTAGGACTCGATGTCAAAAAACATAATTTTGGGCATTTTTCCTAGAAAATAATACAGAAAAAAACATTTAAAACGATTTCTATTCAACTTTTATTTTGCATAAAGATGGAGTTGAGGTTCAAAGATAAATGTCAATGCAATTTTGTATGACTCTAAAATATTTTTTAAATACAAGTATATTTTATAGAATATTTTTAACAAATGTCAAAATTTTCTTTTAAATACTCTTTAGAGCTTTAACTGTTTTTAGATGAACAGCTGATTTTTTTATAGCTAATATATTTATACTGAATAATTATGATGTTAGTTTTTCTTGAATGCTTTAGAATTGAGATTTTATTTAAATTTACTAAAGATATATCCATAAATAGTGGATTTGAATAATACCTTTCATAAATTCCTACACGAACAGCTGATTTTTTCACGGAAAAATCTGCACTAGATTAATGCAAACAGCTTCAAATGAAAATTCTTGTATTAGAAATGGATGAAAATGATCATATTTATATACAATGTGGTAAAAAAAATGTATATTTCATGAGCCGAAAAAGCAATATAAAAGAAATTTTAGTGCGGGTTCATTTTCCTATGACCAATGATGGGCCATAAAATATTTTCGGTGCAAATAAACGTTTGCATTGTATTTATGATTCAACCCCATGTATCTAATATTATTATAAAGATTACATAACTGCAAACGCCATTACCCCGCGAAGGGGATGCCCGGGACCATCCCGGTGTCACTCCACGCAATGAGGGTGAGACAGTCTTTTGTAGGGTGTGTGTAGGGTGACCGTCGCAAATTTTTTTTTTAAAAAAAATCGTGCTTTAAATCCATTCAAAAATAATAATAATTCCTTATCGCAAATAAAATATTTATTTTTGCGTAAAAATGGCGGATATTTCACGATAAACATTCGGGATTAATAATGTAACAATGATGTGTGCCTCTGAGATGCGATAATCGTTATCACACCGTAATATATGTATGGGATTTTATCGAGGCGGCGAATTTATGGTCACCCTTGCGGTTTCAGCCCTTTTATTCCCGTCTCGCCCCTACCCCATCTCGGCATAATGCGATATTTATGCCTCGATCATCATATGCGACCCGTCATGCTAAATTTGACCCGACCCCCGAGGAAAGAATTGCCCTGAATGAGACGGGGGAGATGCTTTTCTTTACAAGAAAATGCAGACAGTGTACTAGCGGATCGAACAAGTGCCTTCGGCAGGTTATTAATGATCGTCCGCCGCCAAAATGGCAGAAATTCATTGAAAAAAAACCCTAATAAATATTGCGACATTAAATTTCGCGAGTTGGTGCAAAATTTTACAGCACTTTTATCTTATTTTATTCATATATCTATGCTTAAAATATTTTTCAGCATATATTCATATATAATACTATGCGTAGATTCTATATAAATATAAATTATTGAATTAAACGATTCTAAAAAAATCAGGGATGCGAAAACTTGGGTCTAAAAAACTCGCGAATTTTTTTGACGCGGCAAATATTATTTTTTATTCAGTGTCAAACGTTTGCTAAAAAATATTAGCATGTTGTTTTTCAATTTAAACGCATTGCACGTGTCATTTATTAAAAAAAAATGTTATTTCAAATTGCATCACAAAGGGCACGCGTCACTTCGCTTGATTAATGCATCTAAAAACTGCGGTCGGATTCAATTTTATTTTTTTAAATAAATCACGCATGCAAATGCAGATTTTTTTTTATATAAGGGCGTGAATATTAAAATAATAAAAAATAAATATGTGCGACATTTTTTATTGCAAATTTATTTTTTTGAAGCAATTCTTTTTTCAGATATGCAATATTTATTATAAATCATTCTATATATATTATATTATCAATTATGAAGAATAATCCACCCGCTGCGCTATTGTCAGCATTTGTTTACTGTTAGGGACAAGTGCCCTTTTTTTATTAATAAAATCACTTGTCATTTTTTTGCGACAGGGATTTGCCATCATCCAATGACGTATTAAAGCAATCAATCAAATCGTCCTGATGAATATAACCAATCAATTTATATTAACTCTATTTTTAAATATATATTTTATATATTTATAAATATGTGAGCATGGCGCCGGTATCTAAAAATTTTTTTGGAAATGTAAATATTGTATGTATACAGATAAAAAGTATGGTAGACCGGTCAAACAACAGGTTGTAAATCAATCCGGCGATTAGAAACACCAAAGAATGGTCTCGGATGCCGTGTGTGTATGTATGCATTATTAATACATGTATTAATATATATATATATATATATGCGCGTTTAAAATGTCGATATATTATTAATTTGTTATTTATTGTTTATTTTTTATTATCACTGTTATGTTCTGAAAATCACTTGCGTATTTTTTTAAGCACGTATTTTTAATTGTTACTTCGGTTTATGGCGAGGATGTGTTGCTGAACGCTTGCGGAGCGTCATGGCGCTAGGAGGCGCTGAAACAAAAAAGCTGAGCGCGCCGACGGACGCCATGTTGAGCGAGGCTCCGCCCCCGCGGCGCCGGCCCCCATTGGCGGCGCCGCCAGGCGACGCCCTTTCGCATTCGATACAATTACGCATCGTTGCAATAAATGCATCGCAATAAAGTATTATTAATTGCAACGTCGATTTTGTGCGATATGTTTCGACGGCTTTTTCGCCGTCGGACGGTTCGCGCGATCTTTTCCGTTATCGGACGCCGTGTGGGCGTGGTTTCGCGTAGCGTCCATCCCCTTCTCCGTGGAAAATCTGTTGCGACTCTGCATACAAATTTGTGCGCGAGCGTGACGGCGATACGTGCAGTGGACGCCTCTCGCCCTTATCTAGCTAGAGGGGCGAGTCGATAGACAGAGAGCGAATGCTGCGTCTCCGTCTGGCGCAGCGTGCCGCCAAGGGGCGAGAGCGAGAAGCGAGCGTCGATCGGCAGTGCGCGCCCGCGGCTCGCGTGTCGCTGGTCTTCGACTCTACTCCGCCGGATGATATATAGAGTAGAGGAGTTAGCGTTAAAGCTCGGCGGGAAGTGGTCGAGATTAGAGGAGTCGGCCGGGTCGCCATAAGCTCACATAAGACTTTTTTAATACTTTTATATGGGATTTACCGGTAAACCCCCGTGCCATTGCCGCAAATCATAGCGCCCTCGGTCCGTTGTTGTGCGTGCGAATTTGTTGTTTATCCGATGAGCGAAATCTTCCGACGACCGCCGCCGACGCATCTTTGAAAAATCGCGTTCACCAACGACGTAAACAAGATCACGTCGTCATAAAAAAAGGTCCGAATAAAACCGTGTGCGAAAACTATCTGTGTGCGTGTTTATTTTTTTGAGAGTGCATTGTGCAAAATAACCAGGCCCAGGATATATGCGGAATGTTTTAATTAAATGGTGAGTCTCTCGCTTGTAATTTGTCGGGCGTTGGTAAATTTAGGCCTATGATAAAGACCCGCTGTGATAAGAACAGGTGATGTGGTTGCCTCCCGACGCTGAGCAAATGCGTTGCTCGCTTGTTTTTCTTTTTTTTTTTTAGTAAATACGACGCATTTTTATTGTCTTGTTGTTTGTGTTGTACGAATGCAAATAAGCGCAGAGTAAATGTGGCATCTTATCTCGTTCTTGTAAAACAATTTTCGAGGTTAGATCCGTTTTATAATAAAATTAATGAGTGTACATCATGTGTTTCATAAATTATTATTTACATTTCGCTCAATAAAACGTATTAGAATTTTATAACTACTCAAAATTACATGAAATCCTCTCAAAAAATTGAACACAAATTTTTACTCTATAATAATTAATTTTAGAGTATTTTATTTTATATTTAAATTATATACTCCGAATCAGAGAGTCGTTGCCATGTTCGGACGTAGGCGTTGCAGATGTTATAGCTATCACAAGAGTCATCATCTATTCATCTTGCATTTTATTATTAATTATGAAAGGTGTTGCTCTTATTTTGCTGTGCTTTACGGCATCTAAGAACTATATACAATGCAATAGAGGCTGTAAACATTTTTTTCACTATGAATATGTATCCAGAATAATAAATATTCATAGCCAAATTTTCCCGTATTGACATTACATGGAATACAGCCGGCGACAGTAAATTTCGCGAACACGATTTTTCCTCATCATATTTTTACTATAAATTGATTCACGATATGATTTTATTAATTTATAACATTTTTCCATTATTAATAATATAATTATGTATAAAAACTTTAACAATTTTACAGCAACTCGCGAAATTTTAAGGCGCCGGCTGTACTCTATACATATTTTTTTTATTATTATAACGTGGTAAAAAATCGTTTTTTGAGCTATGTAAAGTAGATTATTGCTAAAATGTAGTTAGTTATTTTATTGAATATTTAAAACTCAATCAAAATGTATATAGTATTAGTCCTCAGGAAATGGATAATAAATTAGCGCATCAATTTACTCTATAGACGGACACAAGATTGACTTTTCCAAATTTGTATAGTATACCAATACTGGTAAAACAATAAAATATAAAAAAAACACTGCACCAACTCGCGAAATTTATTGGCGACGGCTGTACTTATGAATGCGTGGTAAAATATCGTTTTTTGCGCTATGTAAAATAGATTATTGCTAAAATTTAGTTATTTTATTGAATATTTAAAACTTAATCAAAATGTATATAGTATTAGTCCTAAGGAAATGGATATTAAATTATTGCATTAATTTACCCAATGGACAGACACAGGATTGACTTTGCAAAATTTGTATAATATACCAATACTGGCAAAACAATAAAATATACAAAAAAACACTGCACCAACTCGCGAAATTTATTGGCGACGGCTGTACTCTATAAATAAATAATAAATATATATTTTTATTATAAATATATACGTGATGAACATCCGTTTTATGCGCCGTATAAAGTAAATTTTTACTAAAGTTTATTAAAATTATATTGCATTTCATTGGAGTGAATATCTAAAACTTAATCAGAATTTACGCAGTATTTAGTCTTCAGAAAATGGATCAATTTATTCAATGGATAGAAAAAGTATTGACTTGTTTAGTACATCAATATTGCCAAAACAATAAAATATAAAAAAAAACACGGCACCAGCTCGCGAAATTTAATGGCGTCGGTTGTACTCTATATATAAATAATAAATAATTTTCATCAGAAAATGGATAATATATTAATGCATTTTTGGTTGACTGATTTGGCAAAAAAATTTTAGTACCACAATTACCAATGTATTATAATTTTTTGCACCAACTCGTAAAAATTTGGTGTATAAAATGAGCATAAAATAAATAAGCAACCGTCGGATGATGAGCATTCGAAGATTTATATCCGATACTCTTTTTGCATCGAGGATAAATTCTAAAAACCACCGTGTAAAATTAGATCTATGTATTATACATGGAAGATGGATTATTTATTTATTTATTTTTCAATTGAACATGTTAATAAACGCATCCGCTCTGGCAGATTTTGTGAATAATTATTTTTTAAATGATCATTTCGTATCAATAATATTTTTTATAACCGCGATATAAAACAGTTGTTATAAAAAAATGATTTTATTGAATCGCGTATGAATATATAAAATGCATTTAAAATGCATCCACGGTGGATAAAAGTGTATCGTATGGTTTTATTTGTCAATAAATAAATACACATGTTCAATCGTTTGCAATAACGTTATGGCGATGAAAAAAATATTCCGAGATGTCGCTCATAGGTTCCACCCATTCCGGCTTTCGTGTAACGGTTGAAAGTGCCCTCATCCTTATCCAGGTTTATCCTGGAGAGATTGTAGGATTTACAGGATTCATCTAACAAGTCAACTTGCCCGAAATGGCGGTCACGGCGCACATACCATAACACGGAAGCGATTCCGGAATCGATGTGCTATAAAATGCAGACAATGTTAATAGATATATATTTATTTTTTAAATATGTTTTATATGTTTTTGATTATATATGTGTGTGTGTTTTAAGCCATTGTTATTGGTGGTATGTCTCCTCGGGTTTATTATGGAAACGGTTCACGTCCCTTGTTCTCAACAAAGTATCTATCTCGTCTCCCGCGAGGAAATCGCGTATTGATCTGCCGTGGCCATTCTTGGTACTCGTGCTATCAATGGATATTTATATAGATATCGTCTTATCTACCGTGCAGAAAGAAAAAATCCCGTTTTTTTGTTGTAAAAATCTGCACTCAATAATCATGAACACATTTCTATGAAATTCGAATAAAAATAATATATATTAATATTTAATATTAAAATACCATTCAATCTATCTGTGTATTTTTCCAAATCGTTGTTGTATTTTTATTGCTGAAATTTATACATTACGGTGGATTTGGGATATCTTTCACGAGATTATGTCTAACAGTTTAATTACCGCGATTCAGATTTATGGATCGGACCCGGCTCCACGTGTTGCTCCGCTCGTATCCAGATATTTTCAGATAATTCGATAATATTTAGGCGGTTTTTTATATCCATATTTATTTTTTTCCATATAAATTATTGCGCAGATTGAAAGTATTGCAATAAAAATTGCGATAAAATTCGGCGCGAGCCTCTCGCTGGCAAACAATGCACATAATTTGTGGGCTATTCGAGTATTAAAAATAAATACTTATGTACACATGTCGCGATTAAAGGTTTTAACCACTGCCAGTGCTAAATCAGTTCAGTGTGCCAGTATTAAATATTTAAATATTATTGTGTCGCGACACATTTATATTGTCGGCGTGATTTACCGTGCGATTAAAATATTAAGAAATCGTTTATTCATATTTGTTTTAGTGTAAATCGTCGATTTTTCAAGACTTATTATAAAAAAATGATATATAATTATATAATATTTCGTGAGATAGGCGGGATAACTTTGAGTGCTCGTGTGAAAACTGAGATGTAAAGTTTTGTGAGCTGAAACTATACGATATTTCAAAGTTAAACCGAATAACTTCGGGATCGTGTTGGGATAGGCATACGCAATAATAATTTTCTAAGCTTAATAATTATATATATATACAATCGACTATCTTTATGCGCGGGTTCGGAATAACACGGTCTATTAAAAAGAGTAATCACTCTATTTTTGTACGAATTATTTGCTCTAATACGATTACCTGAATAAGGAACGGCATTTTCTCACATATTTTACACGATTTTCTATACCATATTCCATGAATTCTAACACTTTTAACACGATCTTTGCTGGAACGTATAAACCGTGAAATGTATTTGTATTTTAAGCATATGGCAAAACACACATTATATTTTCCTCTACAATATAAAGAAGTTGTAGCCGGATTTGTACGACGAATACGGAGGCTGAATCATTATAAATTTGTTGTTTTTGTCCTAAAATTCAATATTTTCAGGACGCCGTTTTTTAAATTCAGGAAAGCATTTTTCGCCGTTTTTTATACGCGGTTTTTGGTGGACCGTATCTATTCTAAAAAAAACGAATTGAGCGTACTAGCATTTTTCCTAATCTTGCAAACACCTCTGTATTTATCTCCTCAATAGCAGCTAAACATCACGCTCTCATATATTTTTTACACTTTACAAATAGATAGAAGTTGTAGCCGAATTTGTACGGCGAATACGGAGGCTGAATCATTGTGACTTTGTTGTTTTTGTGCTAAAACTCAATATTTTACATTGTTTTTACAACAAATCCTATCACTTTTTATACGATTTTTAAAAATTTGAGTATACAATCGCCATTCTAGCTTGTATTAATCTTTCTATCTAATAACTAGCTTTTAACTAGATACTATTTTTTGATAATATCCTTAATTGGATAACAGATTTCCTAATAATAAAAAAAATCAACAACACAGAATAGTAATAACAAACTAATAGATTCGATAGATACTATTAGATATTATATTTAGAATAAATATGTATGAGTAATATTTTGTATAATTTATTTATTAGATTTTAATTATTATCCTTTTTTACACGAGTTTTTGATATAACGATGTTGTCATTTGAACAGTTTTATAATTTAAGGAACAAATCTTTAATTTTTCCACGAATTCCATCACTTTGAAATGATTTTTTATGCACGGATTTTTCTGAAACACATTTACCGCGTAAAAAAAGTGTTGGGTGTAAATAAGTTTTCAAAATATGATACTCATCACTTGCTATAATTGCTGATAAAAATCACTTGCTATAATTTATTAATATATTATTCATCATCAATTTTTAAAATTAATTTTGTAATTAAACAAAAATTTCACGCATTAATCATCAAATATTAAATCCTAAAATATACGTTTCTTAAATTATTTTTAATACTACATAATAAATTATCGTAGTATATAGTTTACAGAAATAAATAAATACGTTTTTTTTAATATGTAGTAAATTCAATGTCGATTTATATTATTTTTTATTGCGTAATAAATTAGCTTAGTATATTTTATAGCTTAGAAAATTAAATATAGAAGCTCTATACAATAAACTTACGTCATAATATCACAATAGTTTTAAACTATACTATCTTGAATAATATTTTAAATACTCATTAAATAAATGCGTCTTCTTTTAATTCATTGGATCAGCTTAATAAATCAATATTCTAGTAATAAAAACTCTTCATTCTTCTTAGTTATTTTAAAAATATTATTTAATTATTATTCGGTTGTAAAAATACTTATTTTAATATATTAAATATGTTTATTAGTATGAGTATAGTATAAGAATGCATTACCACTTGTTTGGCAATTGACGATTAAAATAAAATAAAAAGTTGCACGAGTATGAAAATATCTGCAATTGGTCTTTCGGGGCGTTTATTTTCAGTACAATAATCGCAGTATATACGCGCAGCCACCCGGGGAAACCCTGTAATCGGGTTATACCTGCAAGTCGCGGATTTAAGTCGAGTAATCGCGGTTTTAGCACGTTTTAAGGGACCGCTCTCAGTGATTTTTATACGGCGGATTTGCCGGCAAAGTCCCGGCCGCGTGGGAGGGGGGCGGGTGGTGCCGGGGGCTTAGCCCCGACTCGAGACTTGAGACTTGAGCCCGAGACAATAGGTGTTTAAGAGCGGGCCCTAACCCCGCTTTATTAAATGTTTAAGACGCGCGTCAAGCAGCGACTCTGTTACAAATCGGATTGACTAGCCGACCGCATTGCCGCGGCTTAAAAGTTTTAACGGCTTACCGGCTGCCAGCCGAGCGCGAATACATTATGCCGAGTGTGGCGACTGGCAACACCGCCGCTTCGATTCTAATTTTTTTTAATTTGGAAACACGGAAAGTTTCAAATCGGCAGATCGTTCAGTATTCAGGCACTCAGGCGAAAATTTGCAACAAAAAATATTAAAAATAAAAAAATTAATGATACCAATTGTCATGACAATAATAAGTTATTATACTTTAGAGGAGATCCCCTTGTTTACTTCATATTGTTGACATATTTCTAAGAACCTAATACAGCGAAATCCCGTTTTTACGTATTTGAAGGGACCGATAAACTAAACGTAAATAGAGGGAAAACGTAGAATCGGGATTAGAAACGGGATTGTAAAAATTGAACGCAAATAAATACATATTTATTAAAGCATCGAATGGAAAAAAGTATATATAATCGTAGAAAATATGCAAAAAAAACTACTTGAACTTGCTTTTAACGCGTCTAAATTTACCCGGCTTTTATTTACTAAAAACTATGATTAAAAAATATGTTTATATTCATTTTAAGTACCAATTGTGTCATTTTATTAAATAATCTAATATTATAAGTTATAACGGAAAGTTCGAGTTGAGTTTTATAATTCTTGATGTTTTTATAGATCGTTGATCAACTGAAGACGTTATTTAAAATAGAGATAATGCCCAAAAATATTGGCTATTTAAAAGCTAGTTATTATCTAGATAGATTAAAAAAAGGAAGAACGGTGAGTGTATACTCAACTCTTTAAAAATCGCGTAAAAAGTAATGAAAAATTTAGAATTTGTTGTAAAAAAATGTAAAATATTGAATTTTAGTATAAATACAACAAAGTTATAGTGATTCAGCCTCCGTATTCGCCGTACAAGGCTTGCTGCAATATTATTTTATTTGGCAAGATGAAAAAAATATACAACGTAGATACGATCCACCAAAAACCGTGTATAAAAAAATGGTACAAATAAGTGCAAAAATGGCAATAATGAATATCCAAATTATTATTCGTACATATGTATTTTAATTGTATATTTTAAGTCTTTTTTATACGGTGGTTCCTTAAATATGAAAAATGGTTCATATAACAATATTGTAGTATAGAAAATCGTGTAAAAAAGGTAATACTGAAAACCTAATAAATAAACAATAAAAAATATTATTCAAACATATGTATTTTAATTATTATAATTAATAAGATACGGTCCTTTAAAAACCGTGCATAAAAAAAACATACAAAAATTGAAAATTGGTTCCCTAAATTTAAAAAAATCGTGTTATTTTAAAAAAAGGACAACATCGTTGTATAGAAAGTCGCGTAAAATATAAACACCCAATAAATTAGTTTGTAAAAAAATGATAATATTTACGAAAATATCTATTGTATTAAAAATGAAGCTTTTAATAATGTCCTGTGTTGTTAAAAATATTATTATAAGGAAATCTGTTATTAATTTCTGTGTTTTTTGTTTCACAAGTTGTTTATATTTCTCTTGATATACAAATCAGCAGGACTCGTTCGAATTCTAAAGCTCGTTCTAGGTGGGGATCATTTTATTTAAGTAGTCTTATAACCCTGGTACGGGTCTTTGCCACCTGGAGGACACTACGCGATCTCTAGCAGAGACGTCCGTCCCACTCCTGATGACAGGAGTGTGACGGTCGTCCTCCAGGTTGACTTGGCTCCTCGAATACGGGTCAGGTCGCCAGCCATGAGCTCGGGAGCCGAGCTGCCAACGTGCAGATTGTAACAATAATAATCAGACGAGGCTAGGGCCAATTCGTATTTAATTTACGGTCTGATCGGGTACACTGAGTTGGCCTGGATAGCAGCTTAGTCATTTGGTCATTTTGCGTCAATGAACAATGAGACGTAAGAACGTATTATTTCTGCATTGCCGTTTCCGATTGTAAAATTTCCGATTTTTTGTTGTTTCAGATCGATCGTCGAGTGTCTTCACATTGAGTTTATCGAACGATGATCGCGTCGAAATAGAAGCGAGTCCGTGTAGGCAATGCCGAGCTTTGTCTGATCGCAGAGTAGAGCCGGTCAGCAGCATCGTCTGCAAGGCTCCATCATTCACCTCCGCGTGTACAAGGACGTGTTCCCGAGCGGGCTGCCGCCCTTCCTGCCCATGGAGCCGCTGGAGGGCGGCGGCGCAGGGCTGTGCCTGCAGGACCTGGTGGCGCAGGAGCCGCACCACCAGGCGCACGCCCACGCCCACGGCCACGGCCACCACTCCTCCCACTCCTCCCACCTGCACGACCCCGTGGCGGCCGCCGTCTCCGTCAGCTCTGCCATCACGGGCCTCATGGGGGCTCCCTCACTGCACGCTGACCACGCCCTGCCGCCGCACCACTCGCACCATGAGCCGCTCGAGAAGCTGAAACGTGGTGAGTCTCGTCCCTGCCGGACCTTTCTTTAATTTATTTAAGTGGCCTATTAACCCCGAGGTGGGTCTTTGCCACCTGGAGGACACTTCCGTCTCAACTATTATGTCATGACTGTGACGGTCGTCCTCCAGGTTGTCTTGGCTCTTCGAATACGGACCAGGTCGCCAGCCATAAGCCGGGGAGCCGAGTTGTCACGCGTGGATTGTAACAATAATAATCAGACGAGGTTAGGGCCAATTCGTCTTTAATTTACGGCATCTCTGGTAACACACAGGTCACTGAATTGGCCTGGATCGCTATCGCCTGGCTCCTCGTAGCTCTGTAGAATCTACGAAACCATGACTATGCCCAACCGCTATCGCCGCCACCTCTGATAGCAGCACGCAAAAATACTCGACTCCTTAACGAGCATAATGCATTTCTTGCCGAAAAAGAACTCAAATACTTACTCAATTAGATTGTCCGGTCGAAAAGGGCGTATTTTAAATCAAAGAGTTACATCGAAAACTAAAATATTTCCTTATTATATTGATGTAATATATTCTGCATCGGTAAAAACAACATATTTCCATCTACGGTGAAATACCGTTTTTACGTTTACGTAAAAACGTAGATTCCGTAGATAAATTAATTTTATATTTAAATAATCACGCAAATTAGTTTGTTACATAGAGTCTTCTTATTATGGAATTGCATTGGTTATTACCTCTTCTTCATCGGATAAGTTTTATGTGGATGTAACTGTTCCCTATATAGTCAATATCCATAATTTCAGATGTCATGGCATTAATACCGAGGTACATGTAATTTTTATAAGGTTTCGGTAGAAATTTGTAGTGTTTTAGACTCCGTCGAGGCTCTTATCGCTAGTATTTTCTATGTTATCTTCTTGTTCCTTAACGATTCCAGCTTTTTGAGTACAATTTTAAAAATAGATACCTTGAAGTTTTTGGGATCTTTTCGTCCTTCTAATTTTGATGATAATATTTGTCGCAGATTTTTGCTGTAGTAATGTTTAAAAGCACGGATTTTTCCCAAGTTCAATGGCTGCAGTTCAATAGTACAGTTATATTCCTCAGTGTTAAAATTGTTGGATGTGACTAAGGAATAAGATATTTTTTTCTTTTCCAATTACTAATGGGCGATGCTTCTCACTGCCTTCTGAATTTGTAATGAAAAGGACAGTTAGCCTGTTTCTACTTAATTTCCCTCCATGACAAGTTTTACCCTTAAAGTCGAATATCTTCAAGAAAGACATTGAAAAACGGTCCTGTTTCATCAGCATTAAAAACATTTCTTGTAGCATGGTCTCCAATTATAGTAGGAACATCATTCTCCTTCCAATCTTCAGAGATATCCAAATCAACACTTCGAGATTCCCCGCAAACTGATCTATACACCACAGAGTGCCTCTCCATGAAACGATTTGATGCTGTAAATCCTTCGTTATTAAATCGAAACGCAATTTGCTTAGCTGCTGGACTTATATTAATTGAAACGAACTTTCACTGTAGTAAAGAATTTATTAGACTCGGAATCAAAATATTCTTCGATACCTTTTTTCACATCTTCCGAAGATCAGAATTTTTTTCTGCTAAATAATGTTGCAAAGATCGAAACAATGATAATCTGAAGGGGCTAAATCATAACTATATGGCCGATGCAGAATAGTATCGCATCCGAGCTCTTTATTTTGTTTTTAATCATATTCGATGTATGGGGTTGGGGGTTGTCGTGGTGCAATAAAATTGATTTTCGATTGAAAACTCCAAGTATTTTTAACTATTTTATTTAAATATACACTTCAATCGTAATTGTTTTATCGTAAGGAAGGGCTCCGTCATAAAATATGCCTTTTTCATCTCACCATACGCTGAAAAGCTCTTTTATACTCTTAACCTGGGGTTGATTTTACTACTCTACTATTTAAGGGATACTATTTAACAGATTTTTTGTCTCTTTTTTTATTCATTTTTCACATATGCGTATACGCATCCCTTTGTTCTCGTCAGTAGTAACGTGAGGAATCCATACGCCTTGTTTCACAATCTTGCAGAATTTTTTCAGACATTCTTGCATGTTTCAGCCATATTTGAATACCCAAGCTTATCAGCTAATTGTCTTACGGTTTCCACTTTGAATTGTTTAAATATTTAACTTCAACATTCTCCATATGTGTCATAAAGTACTTCTGATCACAATATTCTGTCATTATCTCCTCAATGTTAGTTAATCTTTCGTTCTTTCAGCTTCAAAAATATGTTTTTTTACACAATACGTAGGCTAGACCTGAAAAACGATGATCCACAAATTATTTTATCTTACTGTTTAACGATGGATAAATGGCATATCAGAAAAAAATTCAAAGAGGTACCCACTCATATAAGGGTGGTAATGATTCCTCATATTTATATTTACCCCTGGACTGTGTCATAAGAATTCCCATAATTAATAGATTTCGTCGACAGGTTAACTTATCCGACTACTAACGTTATCAACCGATTTACTATTACTTATAAGCCATGACCCTGATTAAAAATATAGAATATAACGATTTTTTTTGGTTACCAATTCTGTAGTTTTTACAGTTATATCCTTTTCTAGAATAGTCTTCTAAATTTGTGTTGTTATTCAGCTATTTTCGAGTCCTTCAACTATACTCTAATCCTTATTAGTTTAGCGAGGGTAGAAATTTCGGGCAAATACATTTTATTAGAATTTTTTAAACATGAAAATTAGACTTGAGAAGTGCAGAGTAAATAATTCAGAACAATATTCTTATGATTTTTGGATTCAATGGAAGTAAAATGATCAAACTACTTATGCACAATCTATTAAATGCGGTATTTTAACGCTTTTATTAATTTTATTCAAAAAAATAGATAATTAAATGATTCGAGTTCATTTTTCTGTTTTTATTTATTTATTCGGGAGATTCAAATCTTTATCTGAACAATTTTTTAGCTAAATATTAACCCCTAATAATGTTATTTAGTAATACTCATATAGTTAATCGAGCGTGGAGGTGTTGTTTTTCAAACTGAAATCTATAGGAGGGTTGCGACCCTTATACACAGCACGCCGAACAAATTACATGGGGCACAATGCATAATAAATATGCACACTATCGCACTAAAGCGATACAAATTACCCCAGTGCGGCAGGGGATGAGAAGGGTCATGCTAAATTATAATATTTACCCAATTATTGGTTAGGAATAAATTTAAAAAAATGATTAATACACATCTTATCCTTTTATACGCTCTGAATTATTTTTTTCAGTGCATAATTTTTTACTATTGTGATATTTTGGTATTTAATGATAATCCACAATTTATTCTTTGGTTAGATTTACTCGCAGATAGTTACGTTCAGCGAATACGGAGGCTAAAACATTATAAACGTGTTGTTTTTGATGAAAAATTACACACTTTCCATTTTTTTCACGAGTAAAATATTATCCAGCACATTAAAACGCAAAAAAAAATCGATAATCAACATTATATTAATAATTTGACATGGTTATTAATGTCAAAATACGTCAGGGACAATTACACCCATATAACAACAAAAAATTGTAACAATTGTACTTATACATATTTTTTTATATGAAGATATTATTTTTTTAATACGTTTTGACTAGTAATTTCTAGTATGCGTTCAATGTAGATCTTTTATAATAATCTATGGATGAATATAATACGGGGCATTAGTTTGTAATCCATCACGATAAAAAAATGGGGGAGTTTAGTGAGTCGGCTATGTACATAAAAGCTAATACGATCATTGCGCTTTTTTTCACGTGTCCTCATGTGCCTAATAATGGTGCATTGATATGCTAATGAAATAAAAACTAATTGATTTTAAAAGCCGATTATTAGTATTAGTATGTATGGCGTTGGGGGCGATGCGAAGGTAATGTAAAATTTAAACCCTTAATTTTTTTCCCTGCCGCGGGGGTAGAAAAAAACCATTTTTTTCGGTCGTCTTCCTTCGAATATCTAAAAATCACGTTCCGCGGCTTTGTAGTTTAATTTTCGGTAGATTTTTTTAAAAGCCCATCTAAGCCTATGTGTTTGATATTCGTGACTGGAAGACACACGTATTATTTTTTCTCGTTACACTCGGTGTGTTTTAAATTTATCATATAATTGCCAATTTAATTATTCTCGCTTTTTCACAATATATTTTCGGATATATCAGCAGACTTCATTGAATGTATATAAATCTAGTCTCATAATCTCTAACCTCAACCCAATTATTCGTAGCGTACTTGAGGGTAAGGCCGGGGATCAGAACTAAGCCTCCGTTAACGATTCGTCTGAGCCTCTTTTGGTGTTTGCCATAATGTCCTACCTGCGGGCCAATGAACCTGGGGAAATATCAGGCTGTATTTTTTTTTCTGAAATTCGAATCGCCCGAATTCAATCATGAAATAAATCGACGGAAGTAAAACGTATGATAATCGCAAAGATTAGATATCGCAGTGTCCGAAATTGGGCGTGGTCAATATTTGGATTGGCTGTGTATATCCTAGAGATCTTCGCGAAACAAATATATATACAAGGTTTGATAACAAAATATTATTTTTCTTTAATTAGGAACAGAATTTATTGCATAATAAATTGATAACAATCGAAATATATCGATATTAATAATAATAAAAAAAAATACAACCAAAACTATTTTTGTACGGTTTTGAAATAATACGGTTCAAGCTAGAAATACGAAAAAGCTTGGGATTTTAAAAGAATATGTATCTACGTGTTAAATTAAATTTAAATAAAAATCTATTCTGTTTTTTATCTTGAAAATATTAATACGTGTAAATCAAAATGAACACGATTTTTTTTACTTGAAAATATCATATTTTTAATCGGTTTTAATTAATGGAGCCCATCTATCATATTTATATATGGATTTTATCTCCTTTTGCGCGGTAGTCTTTGGAACGTATTGTATATTTCTATATTTGTTCCTGACGTATCTTGACATTAGTAGCCATATTATATGCTTAATTCATCGCCCGTTCATCAAAAAGCGCGTATTAGATTCAGCGATTTTTTTTAAAAGAAAGTTTTTATGAGAAAAACAACATTGTTGCAATGATTCAGCCTCCGTATTCGCCGTGCAATGCCATCTGCGACTTCTTTCTATTTAAAAAGTGTAAAAAACATATGAGAGCGTGATGTTTAGCTGATATTGAGGAGATAAATACAGAAGTGTTTCCAAGATTAGAAAAATTGTAAGTAGGCTCAATTCTTTTTTTATAGCGTAGATACGCTCCACCAAAATCCGCGTATAAAAAACGGCGTAAATAAGTGATGGAATTCATAGAAAAATTCAAGATTGCTTTCCTGGATTTAATCAACGGTGTTATTTAATAAAAATAACAACGTTGCGTTATAGAAAATCGTGTAAAAAGTAATAATGAAAATTCGTTAAGTAAATAATATAAAAAATAACTCATACGTTTGTATTTTAATTAGAAGAAATATACTAAGGTAATGCATCTAATGTTATATAATCTAAAGAAGCTTAGTTTTTACTGTCCTGTGTTGTTCTGTAACTGTTATACCCTTCCGTGTTTCTTAGCCATACAAATCTGCAAGTCCCGTTAGATTTTTTTTAATCTGGTGAATAAGATGAATGCTTTAAAGATGTGGCGACATCTAGTGATATTAGTAGCAAATTAAAAATCATTTTATTTTATATTAAATGAAGGCTTTTTACAATCATTTCTAAAAATTCAAGCGGGTTCAATAATTTCACTCGCGGGTCACTGTGTGACTCGCGGGGTACAGTTTCATCTTCAATCAGTCTAATTGAGCACATTTGAGTATCTTTTTTAACTTCATTTGAACTAACTTTTGGTACTTGATTTGAAGAAAGTCATTATTTTTCCCTTTGGTTTGTTATACAGCATCGCCAGTTTGTCATCAGCAGTTTGTTATACACTCACTCTTCATCGCCAGTAACAATCCTTCTCAGAAACGGATCTGTCTCATGCCTAGACAAGAACTGCTAACGAAAGGTTGTGCGATACCAAAATTACTAGTTTATTTTATATTTTTGATCCTTTTCAAATGATCTTGTACTGTTGATCACGGACAACTGAGATCATGTAATAATTCCTTTATGGTTTTACCATTTAATTCTCTATCACCACATTTTTTTTTAACGATCTATGACATTTTTGAAGTTTTAAAAGAAGTTCTCATAATTTTTAAATGGGTCTTCTTAATTTCTGATATTTTAGCTAAGATAAAAAAAATAATAAAAATATAAAAAGGGTAGAATACAAATCTAGCTTCAAAATGATACCAAAATTTACCAGTTTATTCAACGACTGTCGATGACAAACTAATGTAAAAACAATACAGCGAAAAATTATCATTACTTTTCGGTTTATCTATAAAAATCTTTAACATATTAATTAATTATAAAATAAAATTTATGAGATATAAGAAATATAAGCTGATGAACAGTACAAAAACAAAAATATAAAGATGTTTATTTCACAGTATCTGAACACAGAAGAACAAAAGTATGTGAAAAAATGGATTTATTTCAGGATAAGCTAATATTATGGTAGATATTATTCATTTTAGTTAAAAAAAAATAAGAAACCAATAGATTGCTTTATGCAATTATCAGACGATCGTTATAAATATCTAGACCAGTGGCTCTTAACCTTTTGAGTGAGCCGCACCCCTTTGAATCTGAAAATAGGTCTCCCGCACCCTAAAAAATGTGTTTTGATTTTTTAATTTAAAAATACATTTTTTTGCAATATATTGTGTATTTAAAAAAATATGTGCATTTCAACAAAGAAAAAATTGGCCGAAGCCATCGAAAACATTTCAACTAGTTTTCAAATATCACAAAAATAATTATTTTGTTAGAACTGTTCTGCACCCCCGGAAATACCTTCCCGCACCCACGGTTAAGAACTACTGATCTAGAATATAGATCATTTCTAATTATCTTGTACTGTTGATCAGGGACAACCGAGATTTTGTGACAATTCTATTACAGTTTTGCGTCAATGAATTTTCGAATAAAAATATATAAACACATAAAAAATCGTAAATAAATATACCTGATGGGGACAAAATTAATATTGATGAATAAATAAAAGAAAAATAAAGTATCCGTATATTTTTTTTATCATACCTCGTATATATAAATATATTCTCTTAAGCGGGATGTTTGTTTTAGAGACAGTCTGTTTTAAGATTTATTGCGACCACGCCCTCTAATAATATACGGCTCTCTTTTCGCAGTCTGCATTTGTTCGCTAATATTTTATATCGTTTTTATTATAATGAAAAGCCATATGCTGCGATGGTTCCGCCGCTATTCTATACAGTTGGGGCATGCTAAATGGTTTTTGCATACCATCTAAATGCACCAGATGTATGCGATTTTTATATGAATAATTTATATAGCGCGTTGCAATTTTTTGGATAGAAAATTATAAATATATATTTAAATTGGCCGCCATTCATCATCGTCCTGTTGCCGAACACGCTTTAATAACGTATACGTCAATTCGTGACAAAATCGAACAGACACCGAAATGGACATATTCATTTTTGCACAGCCATGCAGCGAATGTGTACGGGGAAGCGGACAGTGACAGATCAAATTAATTGGAAAAATCCAGTGACAGATGTGGTCCTCATCAATATTTCACTGGCGAGCCGACAAGGTGAAGGGGTGAACGAATAAGTCAGAATGACAATGGGTGTTTGCGTTTGGCCGTCGATGGGGTTAATGGTTATTGGCCGCTGCGGGTGCCTGCTACCAAATGACGATTTCATGAGACGCGAAGAGATTACTCCGCTTCCATTACTTGATGGTGATGGATCAACTAGGTGCCGCCACCCCAGCCTCAATCAACTAATGATGCCACTGGGTTATTGTATATTTTAGCTCTGTTTCGTAGGGGGGAGCGCCGATTCATTATTTCGCCGCGAATTAAAATAATAAAAATATTTGGCTGAAAAATTACGACGCAGGTGTAGCACCAAGTCCTGAAACAGACGCTCTGTATAATATTAAAATACTTCGTTGCGGTGTTGTAACAGAAAGTACGATTTTTTGCAACTTTAGTGCTCATAAACAAATATTATTTCGCAGAGTTTATGTACTTGAGAGTTTTATCCGAATTATATGTTTCATATCGTCGTGTGAATCTGGATTTAAAGTGAATTTCATCGAATAAAAATATCGAATCAATCATCAGACAGCGATCGATCATCTAATCTAAACTTCATTTAATAACAACAAAAAAAATCTATATAATAAATATCTTAAAGTCATTGAAAAGCAATTATTTTATTATTTATCTTAATATTATAATTAATTATTATTGATGTGGTGATAACATATTATTTTATTTATGATATTATACGAAATACTGAAAACGATTATAAATTTATATCATGCCGGAAAAAATCTGAAATATGAATTAATATAATAATTTAATGATTAATATCCTTTGTCAAGCTAATATATATTTTTTTCTTCAAAATTTTTAATAATTAGAGTGGCTGATTGGTCTTGAAGAAAAATACTCATAGTGGAAAAGATTTGAGACCTATTCTATTACTACTGAGTATTAAAATTAATTTAAAATACTCTTGTTAATGAAAACTACGCGAGGAAACATGGAGCTCATTCAAAATCATGAAACTGTACCTGGAAATAAAAAATCCGCATAAAAAAGACTTTGGTTACTTTTAATAATTTAATTTTATTTCTCGTTGAATCTCTAAAGAGCGTTAGGATAAATATTTAGCTCCATATTTTCTAGTTTTCTAGCTAAATGTATTACTTAGTTAATATTCTTAGAAGTAAATCAAACTGGCTCTTCTTCAGAATCACTGTTAGATTTGCTATCGATTTCGGGATTGTATACCATTTCAATCAGATCGTCTTCGCTGAATAATTCCTCAATGTCTATCTAAATCTCGCAAAATATTTCATAAGGAATTCGTCATGCTGAAAAGCGGAAAATTATTACCTCTAATAACTCTTTCCGGCCATAATGATAACTAACATGTATTTAATATTGTGTTTTTTTTAATCTTTGCATGCTGAAACATTATGCTGAAGATAATTATAAATTCAGGAATTGCAATCTTCATTAAAATATCTTTAAACGTTTAATATATTATTAATACTTTGATTTAATGATTGAATTATGGCCAGGGGCCTTATAATAACAATATTTATATATATAGAATATTATTTTTCTTATTAGAAAATATGTCATAAAATAAAACTCGAGATAATAAAGTCATAAATTCGTAATGAAAAATACGGTGGGTCTAAAAACCTGTCACTGGCCCTGTATATGTCAAATTTATTCTTATTGATTTTGCTATGAATAATTTTGGAATCTTTACGAAATTAAATTCTGAAAAATTACTGAGCATTAATAATATTTTTATTATAAATAACAGCCTAGCCCTCAGATGGGGTGCTATTGAGGACTCCGATTTTTCTTGAATAACTCTTTGAATATATATCTTACATGTCACAAGATTTTTTGTTTTTATCTAAAAAAATCTAAGGAATAAATATTATTAATAATCATTGTCCTTTATTGTCTGAAATTGAGAAAAAAAAAATTAAAACAATAATAGTCCCCTCTGTTGCCATGGATGTGATGTTTTTTCTCGTTCGCATCCGGTGCGATGTACCGATTGCGAGTGAAACGTGCGATCGACACGTACGATGAGAGCTCGTTACGAGAGATTAGTTGAATAAAATCTAAAATATCGACCAAATTATGAAGCGTTTCGTAAATAACTATTTTATTCTTAGATTAAACTCATAAAAAGCTTTTTTCCGCGATTTTGTTACGATTCACAAATTTTTACTCTAAAATAATTTATTAAGAGTAACGTTCAATATATATCAATGATAGTTGATACAGTGAAACCTGTTTTTGTGCGATTTTTTCTATGTAGTATATAAAAAAGGGCAAAAAAGAGAAATTGATCAAATGTATTTCATCATCACATTACATATGTATTGTGTCAGCCAATTTACTATACCAGTGATGGCGAACCTTTGTGGGAAGTGGATAAAATTTTCGTTTATTATTTTTTTAATGCTGATTTATTATACATATTATAATACTTAAGTGATTGATAAAACAGAACTAATTTATATTTGAAATATCGTAAAAAACTATTGTATTTTTTATTCAAAACGAGCATTTCTTCCCATATTTTAACAAAATGTTATTATTTATTTATTCCAGTTAAATTTAGAAGAAAAAATCAAATTTAAAATTATGTACATTGATCTTCGGGGTTGAATAAATTAAAATAATAGTTTAACTATATTTAAATGTGTTGCACATAATTTATTAATTTTATATATCCGTTGTCTATTTTTTTCCTCAATATTTTGGCATTCTCATCTATGGCAGATTTTAACCGGCACATCGTTTATATGACAAATAGACATACAAACGATTGTTTGGCCAACACAATGACCGGCAATGATTTATTTGGCTCGTGTAGACCAGGGCGATTCCTATTGTGAAACTCAAAATTTCCATCACACCCCTCGGCCGTTGTTCCGACGCTCTTCTTTACATCCACAACATTTACAAAAATAAATGATAAATATTTATAAACGGCACAAAAGCCACGCCCGACGCTGCAGTATCAATATTTGCAGATGGGTAAAACGGGCATATAACAGTTTCTATATTTTTAAAAACAATTTTGGCAAATGCCCAATTGGGGATTGGGTCGTATTAATCATAATGGGCGGTTTGATCTGATTGTTTGAGGTGAGTGCGCAGACAAATAATATCACATAAACCTCGGTCCCTTGAGAAACTTGGGCACAGAACGCGAGGGTAATACCATCCGAGGGTAACATCATCCCCCTCATTGAAAAAAAAATATAATAATTTCAGTATAATGCGCCGAAGAAAAAAATATATACGTGATAGTCGTAAAAAGCGCGATTTATGTTTATGCACACAGAGGGTTGAATCAAAAACGACAATAGTCAAAAAATATTTATTTTTTGATATTATTAATGTTTATATGCATCTCAGGCATTTGTCCCGATGAAAAAAAAAATGTCGCAGAAGTTATTATACATACTTTATTAAGCACACACGCACAATCTTATATCAACACGTTGTAAATAATAAAATAATTTACAGTATTAATATTTTAAGTGCGTTGCGGATCTCCGGCATAAATATGTTTAAACAAATAATCGTATTTCATTAGCAATATATTTTAATGCCGGCCGTATGCGTTGTGTACGTACAAATGAATAAAGTAACACATATGGGACCAATTTCATCCCCCTCCTCTGCGCGCAGATAATTTGCAAAGCCAAATTGGTTGTGGTCAACCCCTTCGTCTGTCGTCATACGAGAGATGGGTATTCATGTTTGTGGGTTGCTTGAGCCTATTTATTTTGTTTTTTGACATATTTTGACGGTCCCCAGAGTGTCCTGGAATTGTCTGCTCGCATTGTACGCACATCTGACGTATTAAAAACGGGATTGAAAAACAGAGGGACGTTATGATTTTTCGAAAAAAATTAAATAAAAATAAATACATATAGATGTATCTCGGGAAACACTCTACAAAAGGGCATAAAACACAGCGCTGATAAATGACTTCCGAAAATCCTAAAGGAAGTTGAGGCTTAGGTGGGATTTGGAGACGAAAACCTAGCGGAGCTTGTTCGATCTGTAGTCTGGGCCTTCTTGACGTTCCCCTCGTATATTTTAGTCGTATTTCATATCATAGATGATTTTTTTTTTGTTTTCCAGCAACAGTTATGTGATGGGATCTGAAAATACCGAAGGATTACTCCGTATAAATAGAGTACCGATGTGGCGAGCGTTTGCCCCGTCTCTCGTATTATTTTATCTTTCGACATTGTGATTCGATCCGGACTGCTGGATGGGAATGTGTCTATTTGTGTTTCAATTATTAACTCAAATATTGAGAATTTTTGAAAACAAATATTGGGTTTCACTAATAATGCCCTTAATTTCTTATATTCATATTAAATATATATGTTTTTATATCCAAACCAAAAAAGTCTTGATGATAAATTAGATTACGTTTATTGTTTCACATCCCTGATTATTTTTTGATGATCTTTTAATCAATACAATTATTTAAGTAGTTGTTCTATTACTACCCATCATATGAAGATATGTCAAAAAATATCTTATTCATCATATAGCTATTTTAAATTATTTTTTATCACTGTAATGCAAATTATAGCATTAGCTTTCATTTTTTACTTGGAATAGAATTTTTTTTTTTAAAAAAGTTGGAATATAATATATTAAGAATGTACCCAAATCCATAAAAAAAAATATAAAACATAAACATCACGTGGGTCTATGTAATGCAAAGTACTCAAATATATTCTGGCACTAGTCAATACTCCTATAGCGCCGGATAGGGAGCACGCTATAGAAACCCGCCCTATAGAAACAATATCTATTCCATACATTGTTCGATTTTTGGTTTGTTCATTTGCGGGCGTGTTATATTTTGTTGTCAACCAAAGGGTATTGACCTTGATTTTGCACGGAAATATATTAGATATTTACGTAATATGTTATTTGATCTTAAGAATTTAGCGTTTTGTAAAAAAACGTCGATGTAGATTGAATCACAATAGAAGAGAAAGTAATTTTAAAAAAACTCTATTACATTTTATTAACTTAGAACTTTAAATTGAAAAAAAAACCTACTGATTTGTACGATAAGAAACACGTTTCAAATGCTACCGTGTAAAAAAATACACTCGCATCACTTAAAAATATTAAAATGTTGTAATATATTTATATGACAAGCAATAAGAACACTAATCATTATTTTTATTCGGTTATTTAAAGCTAGGAATATTTCTCTCTTCAGATTAGCGTAGCTGTATCGATGGGGTATATTGGGTACCGCAAGTTTTTAGTTTTTCTTGAATAACTATTTTAGCATTGATCCTACATATCACAAACTTTTTGTATTTATCTAATAAAGTCTAAAGAATAAATATTATAAATAATCATTGTACTTTATTGTCTGCAATTACGAAAAACAAATAAATACAACAATATTTGCCGATGTTATAACGCGCACGATGTTTTTTTTCGCTTGCATCCGCTACGATGTGCCACGTGCGAGTAAAACGTACGATTGAGACTACTGTTAGAGCTCAGTCTGAGGCGAGCCATCGCTGAGAGCGTTGTCATTTACGCGTCATATAGAATTCATTAATAACTTGACTTGAAATCCTTGGGGTATCTGAGAGACCCCGTTTGGACGAATCGGTTGTTTTCGATCCGCCGTGACAAATGGGATCGAAATGAGAACACGAATCATTATTTGTATTTGTTTATTTAAAGCTAGGAATACTTTTTTTATATACGAGTATTGATAATAAAAAGTTTTTTATTTATTCATAATTATTAATTTCGCACTCTTCAGATTAGGCTAGCCGTGTCGATGGGATATATTGGGTACCGCAAGTTTTAAGTTTTTCTTGAATAACTATTTTAACATTGATCCTAATTATCACAAACTTTTTGTATTTATCTAATAAAGTCTAAAGAATAAATATCATAAATAATCGTTGTCTTATATTGTCTACAATTGCGAAAAATAAATAAAAACAACAATATTTGCCGCTGTTATCAAGCGCGCGATGTTTTTTGTCGCTCGCATCCGGTACGATGTGCCACGTGCGAGTTAAACGTACGATTGACACGTACTGTGAGAGCTCAGAAGAGAAGAAAAAGGATGAAGAATTCATTAATTTCTTTACTTAAAATCCTTGGGGTATCTGAGAGACCCGCTTCGGACGACTCGGTTGTTTTCGAGCCGCCGTGATGAATGGGATTGTACCATCATTTACATCATACAGTTTTCAAAAGTATATGTAAGACAATTTACGGCATGGCGTTTAGCTATTTCAATAATATTGTCTCAATGCCTTCAATGTTGTCGTAAATATAGTCATAGGAGGCTATGTGCGGCTAATACAGAGGCTAAGGCCACACAACGTTGATGTTTTCGATCAAAATATTTCTACTAATTAAATATTAGTTAAGCATCCAATATGGTTACATCCAATGTCAAAATACTCCAGAAACAAGAGAATCAAAACGAGATAATTGGGCTATTTTTTGATGAAACCTTCTAGATAGTTTCGACTTGAGAATTCAACAAAAAAAGCCTTGAAAATCTTTAGTTTTCGTTATCTAATCAATTCAATCTTGGATAAATTTAAAATTCAATGGCGCTTTAGAAGACTCTCGATTCGATGAGTCAAGAGCGTCTTTCAGCGTACTTCGATCAACAATGATTAATATGGCAGAGAGAGCGTCAAAGCGCTCCCAGCACATCCCGAGCCATAATCTCCAAAGTGAATGCTAGGTATTCGAAGCAGGCCATACTTAGGTACACCTGACAGCCTGTGTGAACAAGCGCCGTGGGATGCCCTCGACTCTGAATTTTTAATGTTCCGGAAATAATTAATGGTTCGAACGGGGAGTCTATTGAATTAGAGCGAGTGCAGAAGGAGGAGGAGGTGGAGGGCCGCTCGGTACCTCCGCAACACATCAAGGTAGTGAGTGGCACACCTACGCGTCCTTACGCCTCTTTGTGCGGCGTCTACGCCATTCATCATACTTTCACGCCTTTGTGGACGCCATTCATACGCGTCCTCCCGCTCTATAGCGAGGGGCTCCCTTCTGCACAATGGCGCTGCAGCTAGGGAGACTCCGCCACTTTTATTAGTTTTTTCACGCCGATGAAATTTCAATTGATATTAGCGGCTATTGAAGGAAATGAATCATGGTTTTTGGACGGCCCTCGCAGTCAGATGCGTCTTAATTAGCGCCCTCCTCTCTGACACCGTCGACACTTTAATACAATTACAAATATTTAATCATAAAACATGTTAAAACAAGAAAAAAATCTCAAGGGACATAAAAACTAAACATATCTCTTCTATCTTCCTCCTATAATTATTTTTCTTGTTTATTTAGTTCGAAAATCTTCTGTAAAACTTGAAGACTTTAGATTCTAGGGCAGTGGTTCTTAACCTTGTTGGAGGTACTGAACCTCACCAGTTTCATATGCGCGTTCACCGAACCCTTATATCATACGTCGTATCATTTTTCATAATATCGTACAGTCGGGTGTGTGTTTTAACCTCCACCGAACCCGGGAGACTGACTCACCGAATCCCTGGTGTTCGATCGAACCCATGTTAAGAACCACTGTTCTAGAGTCTTCGATTTTACAGAAGATTCTAGGGCCTAGAAGATTATTTCAAGACAACAGTGTTATTTAGAGTGGACTGTTTTACTCATCCCTAGGTCTCTAATATCTGATATTATTCTTTTCCAAGCCCTTCTAAATCTTCAAAGCTTTAATATCCATACTTTTTTCGATTACATCCATGAGTTCTTTGGTTTTTATGATAATTTAAGATTAATGTTCAATAAAAACAATCATGTTTTTATTAAATTCATCTCTTTTTCTGATATTTTCTCTTTAGTTATTAACCGATCGGTCACGGCTGCTCAAAACCAACAGCATCACTCGATGGGGTTCATTTATTATAAAATTAATATATGAAAATAGACTCAAGCATTTCATTTTCGTATTTACATTCATTTTTTTTCACTAACGTGATGCGTAAATGACACACACACGGCGACGTCCCGCCGCAGACTGAGCCGCATGCGACACGTATCTAGTACGTTTCACTCGCACTTGGCATATCGTACCGGATGCGAGCGAGAAAAAACATAGCACCCGATTTTAATTTTTTTCGTAAATACTGGCAATACAGGTCAATAATTATTTATAATATTTATTCTTTAGACTTTTTTAGATAAATACAAAATTTTATGACAAATTATTCGAGAAAAATTAAAAACTTGGGGTCACTCGCTAGAGATTTACTAGATTTACTTTGTAAATATTTATACAATATAATCATAATCAGGAACTTTCAGGGAAATTACTTCTTTTTTAGAGGCCCTTAAAATAATTATTTAAAATAGGCCCAGGAAATATTATAGAATTTTATTAAATCTATTTAAGTTTTAAATTTCGTTACACTTTTTATCTAAAATATTAAGTTGCCAAACTGAGCTAATATTGCGAGGCCTGAAACACGAGTCCCTCTCCTCTAAGAGGGCCTAATCAGAATTATTCACGAGTAGTATTTGATTTTTTGTCTTAATTTATAATCCAAATGATTATTATTATACATTAAATTGCGTAAAATTTTGTAATTATCAACATATGCTTAACCTTTAAGCTTCTTGCGAAATATTAATCTTATTTTATTGAAAATAAGGGTTAGGATTATTATAAAATTATATTTATTATCTGAAAATCATCGTATAAATTGCTTATAAAATATTTTTAAAATATTAAGATGGTATTTTTTTTAAATTAATTTAATTAATTTAATTAATAAGTTGATTTTGACAATAATTTGTATAATTACTTATCATCGTTAAACGTGATTAATCATTTCGTTCATCACAGAACTTATACAGCATTATTCAGGTCGTTTAATACCCACGCTAGATTATTCTCGTAGTCAAAATAATAGCATTATTCATTTATTATTTCGAGTGCCGTAATAAACTTGACCCATTTGCTGAAGCCATAGTATAGCTGAAATCGTTCCGGCATAATTATTTAAATGATCGAATTAATTAACGGCGTCAAAACAATCGCATAAACACGTTTTGTCACCGACGATAACCGAGAGCGTAGTATTTGCCCTAGGCAATTATTTAACCTAGGGCACAAACAATGACTATTTGGATTTGAGCAATTAAAAAAATATATATTCTCGATGGATCTCATTAGGTGGTCCAGTGGCTCTTAACAAGGATTAAATGGTAACGCTATACTGAGCTACTGTTTTATGTCAAGGGTCGACTTCCTATATATATATATATTACTACCTGCTCAGTCGGAAATAGAATATTTTATGATTATTTTTCACATGGTTCAAAAAATTCTCCGGTGTATTTTTTTTTATTTAATTTTTTTTTCGAGTGTATGTATAGAAATAAAGGCAACGTAGGAGGTTGGTGTGACGTGTGAGGACGTCATATGTCTACAACCTTGTTTACAGGTGATAAGAGACAGGTAATTTACGACTTGAACAGACATTTGTCTCAGAAACTCGTTCCTCTTTGTTGAACGGCACAGTTTAACATGTAAAACGAAAAAAAATCATCAGAGGAACATATGATGTCATAATTCTATTTTTTTTTAAAAAGAATATTGTACACAAAGACGGAAAGTAATCAAAATTCTTCTCGCGGAATGTTCGTAATTAAACACGACGAATAAATACGAATGTTTTATATTATTTTTTGGCGGATTTCGCTCTGAAAAATATTAATATTGAAAAACGGTTAATAATTTTATTTTTTAAACGTGGACGCGTTCTTTATTTTACGTTTTTTGAAAATGTGAATGGTATCTGGATACACAGAGATAATCTCGGCTCACTTTGGTGCCAACGAGGAACTGTAGCAGATAGACACGGACATCACTATTTGTCAAACAAAAGCATGTTAAACACGTGCCCCTTTATATGTGGACATACGTGACATAAAAAGTGCACTATAACGAGTTCTATTTTAAATTTTACTACCAATTCTGGTAGTAAAAACGCATCCGATTCTCATTTTATGCGGCTTCGAAATTACACGACTCGAAAAAACGGAACAATCGCTATTAACACGGCTATAAAAAATATAAACATTAATCAATCTTGATAATATTTTGAATTGAGTAAAATATTAATATAATACAGATGTCCCAAAAAAATGTAAGCATAGTTTGAATGATTATAGCTTTAATTTTTATTCACAAAAGAAAAGATGTTCAAATTTATTACCGTTCAATAAACAGTTCATTTGATGTTCAATTGTAGCTTTTAATACTTCCAGTGTCATCGGTTTTCTGGTCGTAGACTATATCTTCAAGGTAATACCACAAGAAAAAGTCCAGTGACGTCAGATCTGGGGAATAGGCAGGGTTTTATAAGCAACCTCTTCTTCCAAGCCATATGTTCGGCAGTTTCTCATCAATGATAGTGTGAGGTGCTCCGTCCTGTTGGAAATAAAATCGCCATCTTCACCAAAGTCCTCCCGAATGCGTGATAAAACAGATTCTTGCAGTAAATCTAAGTAATTGGCACCAGTGACTGTACTGTCAACAATTAATGGTCCAATTAATCCTGTGCTTGAAATGCCACACCTGAAACTCCTGATTTACAGCTGCAAAGTAAGTGCAATTATGTCGATTAATTATCTGACTAATAACTTTGCAAAAATCTGAACATCCTGTCACATTTTTTCAAGTACCGTTAAGTTTCTTTGGATGTTTCGCAATAATCTTCCAGTATTTTTGGCCTTTCGGAACATTCTTAATAGTCCCATTCGTTTCAAACTCAAATTTTTCCGATTAATTGAAAATCGCGTAGATGGAACTGGCTGAAAATCTCTGCAATATTGTCTTTATAATTCATTTTCATACTAAAATGGCATCTTAAAATTTTCATTAAATTAATCTTGATCCACTCATTTAAAATTAATTACACCCTGATATAAAAGAAAAATCAGGATGTTATAATCTGTAAAAGAGATAATATTGTATCTGGGATATGAAGTTTATCGGATAAGACGGAATTCGTGATCTTTGGGAATAATCAGAGCTATATTGTCATATTAACACGTTATGAGCCGTTCACGCCTTTTGGCGTGATTTTGTAGTCAAGCGTTATGAGCCGT